>WFAB01002808.1:0-26584 GCA_018977245.1 Lethenteron camtschaticum | reverse complement strand
TACCCACCTTCCTATACACCTACATACCAACTCACCCACCCACTATCTCACTTACTCACCTATCTACTCACCTACCAACCACACACTCACCTCCCCACCACTTACCCACTCACCCACCCACTCACCCACTCACCTACCTACTCACCTACCAAACAACTCACTCACCCACCCACTCACCCACCCACTCACCCACTCACCTACCTATTCACCTACCCACCCACTCACCTACCCCACCCACTCCACCCACCCACTCACCTACCTTCTCACCTACCCAACAACTCACTCACCCACTCACCCACCACTCACTCCCCACCCACCCACTCACCTACCCACCCACCCGCTCACACCCACCAGCCTGCCCGAGCCTTCGACTCACCAAAGTAAAGTGTCCCGTTTGGGGCTTCGTCCACCATCTTTTTTGGGGGCATGTCCAGGATCTGCGCACGGTTTCAGACGAAGACAAATGGAGGAGGGGGGGGGGCGGTTACAGCCGGTGTAGCCTCAGCGGGCCCATTGGGGCAAGTGCTGTCTGTCAGCGGTGAGTAGTGGCGGAGGCAGCGCCTATTTGAGGCCGGAACTGCGTACAAAGACAGCAATCCCCCTTCCCCTCCTTGTCTTGATTGCTTTTCATTGCTTTCATGGCTTTATTTTGGTGATTTCGAAAAGTGTATTGGTTTAGCCATGTTTGTTTGTTTGTTGTAGTACAGAGTTAGACTGATGGCTTTAATCTAAGTTGTCTTATGGTTGTTGTTGTTTGACTTGCATCCCACTGGGATGTTTGCACACAGCGTTGGTGTACGGTGTTTTTTTCTGCAATGTTTTGCTGTCTTTTCTTGGATTTTCTGTTTGCACTCAGTCACATATTCACTTTAAGATGTTTTTTGTTCATGTTTTTTGTTTGTTGCTGTTGCACCCGATTCAAGAGCCGAATGGCTCACAGGGCTATACCTAATAAATGAACTTGAACTTGTCTTAGCCTTATCTGATTGCTGGGGCAAGTGCTGGTTAATCACAAGCAGCACCTATGAAGGCCAGCACTGTGTACAAAGACAATAATCCCCCCCCCCCTCCCCACATTAGCCTCATCTCATTGCTGGGGCAAGTGCTGTTTGTCGCGAGCAGCACCTACGAAGGCCGGCACTGTGTACATAGACAACAATCGGCCCCTCTCCTTATTAGCCTCATCTCATTGCTGGGCCAAGTGCTGTTAGGAGTGAGCTGCATCTATGAAGGCCAGCACTGTGTACATAGACAACAATCCGCCCCTCTCCTTATTAGCCTCATCTCATTGCTGGGCCAAGTGCTGTTAGGAGTGAGCTGCATCTATGAAGGCCAGCACTGTGTACATAGACAACAATCCGCCCCTCCCCACATTAGCCTCATCTCATTGCTGGGACAAGTGCTGTTAGGAGTGAGCTGCATCTATGAAGGCCAGCAACATTGTGTACATAGACAACCATCCCCTCCCCGTATTAGCCGTATTTGACTGCTGGGGCAAGTGCTGGTAGCAGCGAGAAGCACCTTTGAAGGCCAGAACAGCACATGAGGGGGTGGGTGCCCAGCGCCACACCCGGCCACCTTTGGCGTTTGTGGCCGTGAGAGAGAATCAAACTCTATGAGTATGGGTCTCTGTGGGTCTGTATGGTCTCTATGAGTATGGGTCTCTGTGCAGACCAACAGACCCATACCCATAGAGACCTGCCGGCCCACCCACCATACCCACTCACCATACCCACCCACCCACTATACCCACCGTACCCACCCACAGCCCGTACCTCGATGCAGCATGGCAGGTGCTCTTCGTAGGTCCGTGAATCAAAGAGATCCTTGCCGGTGGCCATCTCGGCCACGGTGCAGCCCAGCGCCCACATGTCCACAGCGCAGGTGACCTGGTAGCCCAGCAGCAGCTCCGGGGCCACGTAGGGCAACGTCCCGCCCACGGTTTGGGCTGCACAGCAACAACAACGACAACAACAATGACGACGAATATGAAGAAGAGGTCGCAAACAGGTTTTGATTCCTTACCCGTACCTGGCCACACCAGGGTCGCAAACAGGTACCCGTACCCGGCCGGGTATCGGGTAAGGTACGGGTATCGTGTACCCGATTGCGACCTCTGATATGAAGTAGTCCCTCCGTCAACAGCGACGTGGGTTGAACAGGTTTATTTTCGGTCGGTTAAACGCGTAGTCGGCTTCTGCGACCGATATGTCACGGCGAAGGTGAGTTTTTGGGTTGGACCGCGTACTCTGGCTGCCCGCCTGATGATGACGCTCGGCTGTAAGCGCTCGACTTGTAAACGTCGTAGTGGGTTTACATCTCCAGCACACACCGGTTAGTGCTGTGCAAGTGGCGTGATGCTGAACCTCACCGAGTGGCTGCGTCGGGTGGTGGCGGGTTTGACGACGCAACGTTGACATTGACGCGAGTTAACCCTGAAAAAAAAAACTCCACGCTCGCAAAGCCACTCACCTTCATGCTTCAGGTAGAAGCTGCACCCGAAGTCGGTGACCCTCACTTTGCCGGCCGCGGTGAGCAGAATGTTGTCCTGGACAAAGGGGAGGGACAGAGAAGGAGTTCCACGCTGTGAGGTTACGGCAAGATTGTCCAGCCGGCAGCGGGTCTATCACGCAAGTGACGCATTGACACCCACACGGGCAGCGAGAGGTAGAGATAGAGGCATGCAGGGGGGTAAAAAAGCTACTTGGACTTAATTTAAAGCTTTCGTGACTGCAGGGATTCATCTTCTTGGTTCTTTCGGTAAAGTCACCACGTAGAAGGGAAGTAATAAAATAATTAAAATAAAACATAATAAAATCATTCTCACGACGTTTCGGCCTACAACGCAAGAAGTCGTCCTCAGGTGAGAGGGGCGTGATCACCGCCCCCGCTCCGCTCACCGGCTTGATGTCCCCGTGGACGATGCCCCGTCGCTTGGCGTACAGCAGGAAGTGGAGGATGGCCCTGGTGTACTTCCTCAACCGCATCACGCAGATTCGCCCGACGCTGCCTTTACTCATCACGTCGTTGAGGCTCTTCCTGTGACGACAACGAAGACAACGACGACGATAATTGGTTTTTTACCCTTCTATCTGGCAACAAAACTGACAACTTTTTTTTTTTACAAGGAGTCATGTTTACATAGACCACAATACCTGCAGCCATAATGCAAACAAATAACATAACTCTGATAATATATGCACTGTCCTTGAAGTTGATTGGTCCACACCCGAGACAGCTTTCCTTAGAGCCTAGTCTCACATGGTGTTGGACGACAACGACGACGACGACGTTTAAACCCCTTTCCCGTTCAGATGACGTCCGCAGGGCGACCCACGACCCAGACCCCAAACCGACTGTGCCACTTGGTTAGTTTGGGGGGGGGGGGGGGTCGTGAAACGCCTCGTCGCTCCGCCGTGTTCATCCGCGGCCTTGCCGCGCTGCACTAATTGCGCCGAGGGAACTAACGCGCACAAAACATTTAAATTGATTGATTTAATAGTAGGTTTTTACCCTTTTAACTGGTACAAAACTGACACCTTTATTCAAGGCGTCATGTTTGCAATGACCACAACACAAGTAGTCAAAAAAGCAAACAAAAAGAAGCAACTCTGATAATGATAATAATATGCACTGTCCTTGAAGTTGATTGGTCCACACCCGAGACGGCTTTCTTTAGAGCCTAGTCCCCATTGGTGTTGGACCAGATGACACCAGAAGGCGTACAACTCAAACACAGTGCAATATCAGAGTATTGAGAGCTCGGGGTAAGCATTTACACTATGAGATCTCTTTTACCAGTGGCAAAATATAGTAGTAGGTTTTTACCTTTTTAACCGGTACAAAACTGACACTGACCACAACACAACTACTTGTGTTGTGGTCATTGCAAACATGATGCCTTGAATAAAGGTGTCGGTTTTGTACCAGATAAAAGGGTAAAAACCTACTATTAATTGATTTAACGAGGCGAGACATCTTTTGATGAATTGTTAACTATCTTTAAACTCATTAAATAAACTGCAAAAGAAGTTAATTTTGAAATATATTAAATAAAGCTATTGGGAAACAAATTAGAAAATTAATCATCCCCCCCCCCCCACACTTTGCACAAGAGCACAGAAGTGTGGTCACCACATCTGTGCCTCTATATAAGGAACGAAACAGGTGAAATTCTCCACAAAATCTGGCTGTCGCCTGATGAAGCTGGTTGTAATTACTGGCGAAACGCCGTACTCGGAGATTGTAAATGTTGTGGCTTGGCTCTCGAACACAACGTTGTGCTGTACCATTATACTACACGATACACTACACTATACACTACTATACACTACACTGCACACTACACACTATACTATACACTACACTATACACTGCTATACATTACACTACACTATACACTATACTATACACTACACACTAGTACTGTACTAATGACGAATTGGTACGTTCTGTTTGCGTGACAACCCTTACTAGTTGGCTGTGTCGGATGGTGGCGGGTTTATCGACACAACATTTATATATTTACGTAATCTAACCTAAAAATACCTCTATATTGGTCGCGAAAGCCCTGCTGTAAAACACAATTAATAAATGTGATGAATCGATAAATCTAGTTGCTTGGGTGGGGGGGGGGGGTTCGCGTTCTTCAAGAACTCGAAGACAAGGCAATTGTGTCCGCGGAATTTAAACGTGTCCAGGAGCCGGATGACTCCGTAGCGATCATCGCTGGCCTTGCCCCGCAGCTCCTTGGCCACCTCCAGCTCCGTCATCTGGCGGGACGCTGTCGAGAAGCTGAACAGCGGGAGAGGGAAGGCCACGAAATCGACGGTGACTCTGTGTGAGTGACTCTGTGTGTGTCTCTGTGGGTGTCTCTGTGGGTGTCTCTGTGGGTGTCTCTGTTGGTTACTCTGGGTCTCTGGGTCTGGGTGTTTCTGTGGGCCTCTCTGGGTCTCTAAGGGTCTGGATGCCTCCATGGGTTTCTTAAGGGTCTGGGTGTCTCTTGTGTCTCTAAGGGTTTGGGTGTCTTTGTGGGTCTCTAAGGGTCTGGGTATCTCTGTGGGTGTCTTTGTGGGTCTCTAAGGGTCTGGGTGTCTCTGTGGGTGTCTCTGTGGGTCTCTAAGGGTCTGGGTGTCTCTGTGGGTCTCTATTGGTCTCTGTGGGTCTCTATGGGTCTGCTAGTTTTTAGTTTATACTTGGCAATAGTTGTACGGCAGTTATTATTTTGTTAGTAAACTTTTGTTCATAGCAGTAGTCTTACGGCAGGTTATTATTTCGTGAGTTCATAGTTAGCAGTAAGTTCTACGGCAGTTATACATTTGTTAGTTCATAGTTAGCAGTTTTATGGCAGTTAGTATTTTTTTAGTTAATTCATATTTAACAGTAGTGTTATGGCAGTTAGTATTCTGTTAGTTTATAGTTAGCAGCAGTTTTATGGCAGTAAGATTTTGTTAGTTTGTAGTGAGCAGCAGTTTTATGGCAGTTAGTATTTTGTTAGTTTATAGTTAGCAGCAGTTTTATGGCAGTAAGATTTTGTTAGTTTGTAGTGAGCAGCAGTTTTATGGCAGTAAGATTTTGTTAGTTTGTAGTGAGCAGCAGTTTTATGGCAGTAAGATTTTGTTAGTTTGTAGTGAGCAGCAGGTTTATGTCCGTATTTTGTTAATTTATAGTTAGCAGAAGTTTTACGGCAGTTAGCATTTTGTCAGTGAGTCCATAGTTAGTGGCAGTGTCCACGGCGGTGCCTCCAATCGTTTGATAATTATTTCCCGAGAGCGCGAGCCACCGCGGACTCACCACAAGGGCAGCGACAGCATCTTGACGGCCACGAGCGTTTTGGTTTTGTGGTCGAGGCAATGCAGCACCAGGCCCTGGCCTCCCTCGCCGATCAGCTTCTGCACCTCGTAGCGGTAGTGGAGCTGCTCCTTGCGGACCTGGGGAGGCGGAGGAGGAGGTACGGACCAGTAGTCAGAGTCGTCGCGATCGGAGCGCCTGACGCTCAATGGTGGTGGCAGCAGCGGCAGTCAGGGCTTCCACGGCCGCCATTTTCCAAGACCGCCATTTTCCACCACGGAGGTTTCTATTTGCTTGGGTGTTAGATCGCGGAGATGTTTAAATGTTTCGTTAAACTCGCCGAATGATTGACTTGAAGCTTTCGTGACTGCAGGAATTAATATATTTGGGTCTTTCGGTAAAGTCACGTAGATTGGTTCAAAGAAAAGAATAATAAAAATAACAAAAAACTACGACGTTTCGATCGCAACGCAAGCGGTCGTCTAACTGTTATTTTTATAATTTTCTTTGAACCTGTCTACGTGACTTTAACGAAAGACCCAAGAATACCGAATGCCGTTAAAACTTGGGGGGATTGTTCGCCTTTTTGCGTTTATCCATCTAACCCTCAGTAGTAAGACACTGGGTAGTGAGACACTGGCGGTGAGACACTGGTGGTGAGACACTGGTATTGAGACTAGGCCCTAACAAAGGCTGCTTTCTTTGGTGTAGACCAATCAGTATCAAAGGCAATGCCACATATTATCAGAGCATGTTTTTGTCTGCATGTTCACCGCAAGTATGTGTTTTATTTCCAGAAAGGCTACAGCCTATTGTTACGCTGTTAAAGGCCCCACCACTGACCTGCTATGCAGCTCTTCTTTTTCAAGAGCGACCTGACCATCACAAATCATTGCTCAACGAAGTGGGGCCTTCTCATTACCACCGTGTGGAAATGTGTAGCGGAAGCCAATTGCTCTAAATGTGTGGTGACGTTGTTTCTAAATGTGGAAGAAGAAACAAGTATAACCCGTAAAAACAAAGTTTTTCACTATAAATCCTTTTTATGCGTGGCGGCTAGAGTCCTCTCGTCCTCTGGCTTGAGATGGCTGCCACCTATGGGTCAGATGATTGCATTGAACCATTAAGCAATTGGTAATTAAATATTATATTTTTGTCCTAAAAAGTGTAAAATATTGGAAAAATATTTTCACGAACATTAATTGTCACGCACAACGAGTCTGTGTGGAAAATGTCAGCTCGATTGGATCACGGGAAGTGGGTTAAAAAACGACCGAAAGATTTTCACGGTCGTAAGCAAGCAAGCAAGCGAACTTAATATAAAGGATTTAAAAACGGAGGACCCGGAAAAATCCACGCAACCACGGGCAGAGAGATAGAGACGCAAACTCCAAATATGCAGCAGCAGGCGTCAGGGTCGGTATCGAACCCACGACCTCCTGTATACCAAGAAAGGGAGTTAACATCTGGCCACCGT
Organism: Lethenteron camtschaticum; assembly: GCA_018977245.1. NCBI lineage: Eukaryota > Metazoa > Chordata > Hyperoartia > Petromyzontiformes > Petromyzontidae > Lethenteron > Lethenteron camtschaticum. The sequence continues at coordinate 19,317 of WFAB01002808.1, read as the reverse complement.
GGCTGACGTCGTTGTGAGTGGATTAGCGAAAGTTTGCTTCATATGGTGCGAAATAACTAATACATACACAGAGACCCAGATCCTGAGGGATCCACACACACCCAGACAAATAAAGACCCACACAGATCATTAGACACCCACAGAGACCCCAGAAACCCGTAACAGAATCTCAACTGACTGTCTGTGTTTGGTGGTGGTGGCAGATTTAACAATTACACATTTATACTCATGCCTTCTAACCCAACAAAAACCTCTGTGGGTGTCTAATGGTGTCTCTTTGGGTGCCTCTGTGGGTCTCAATGGGAGTGGGTCTCTGTGGGTCTCTATGGGTGTCTCTGGGTCTCTGTGTGTGTCTCTTTGTGTCTATATGGGTGTCTCTGTGGGTCTCTATGGGTGTCTCTGTGGGTCTCTATGGGTGTCTCTGTGGGTCTCTATGGGTGTCTCTGTGGGTCTCTACGGGTGTCTCTGTCTCTCTGTGAGCCTCACAGGGATGTAGTTGTTGTTATCGTCGTCGTAGCCATCGTTGTTGCCGCCCCGGGGTTTGTCGACCTCGTCGACAGTGAAGAACCAGACTTGTTCCATGGCCGCCAGCTCCAGCTTTTGGCGATGACTCAGCTGAGGCCCAAAGAGATCCAGGATCGCTGCACACGTGACAACAACAACAACTTAAACTTTGAACTATTTCTGTTTTGTTTACATGCCAGGTAAAGCCCCCGCTAGAGCTACATCGTCGTCATCATCACGTGGAAACTCCACTCAGACCTACAAAGACCCACAAAAATCAATTTTCGTATCGAACCATAGAGAAACACAGATACCCTTTGAGACCCATACTCACATAGATCCATAGAGACCCATACTCATAGAGATCCATAGAGACCCATACTCACATAGATCCATAGAGACCCATACTCATAGAGATCCAGAGACCCACAGAGATCCATGCTGATAGAGACCCATACTAAAATTAAACTATATATTTTTTATTTTGGCAGGTAAGGCCCCACCGAAGTAGCTGATATTATCTTCATCACATGGAAATATATAGTGGCAGCCAAATACTGTATACCCATGTAACATGGCTGCCATGACATCCCCCGTGCAACATGGCCGCCATGACATCCCTCATGCAACATGGCCGCCATGACATCCCTCGTGCAACATGGCAATCATGACATCCCTCGTGCAACATGGTCGCCATGACATCCCTCATGCAACATGGCAATCATGACATCCCTCGTGCAACATGGCCGCCATGACATCCCTCATGCAACATGGTCGCCATGACATCCCTCGTGCAACATGGCAATCATGACATCCCTCGTGCAACATGGCCGCCATGACATCCCTCATGCAACATGGCAATCATGACATCCCTCGTGCAACATGGCCGCCATGACATCCCTCATGCAACATGGCAATCATGACATCCCTCGTGCAACATGGCCGCCATGACATCCCTCATGCAACATGGCAATCATGACATCCCTCGTGCAACATGGCCGCCATGACATCCCCCATGCAACATGGCAATCATGACATCCCTCATGCAACATGGCCGCCATAATTACCCCCATGCATCATGGCCGCCGTGAAATCCCCCACATAACATGGCCATAGTGACGTCCCCCATGCAACATGGCCGTAGTGATGTACCCCATGCAACATGGCTGCCGTGAAATCCCCCATGCAAAATGGCCACAATGAAGTCCCCATGCAACATGGCTGCCACAAAGTCCCCTAAGCAACATGGCCGCCGTGAAGTCCCCATGCAACATGGCGGTAGTGACTTCGCCCCCCATTCACCGTGGCCATGTTTGCTCTCACTGCTGTTCTCACCTCGAGGCGATTTGCTGCGGATGGGGCCGGTGCCGGCTGCGGACAGCGCGCTCCACGTGTTGCCAGAGACTCCCTCCCTCCTCCTCGCTCCAGCTTGGCTCGTCTACACGCACATACACACACACAAACAATATTGGAGTATGCTCCTCTACACACACAGACTTCAAATAATCATATTCTTAGGTTTTTTCGGTAAAGTCACGTAGGTAAAAAAATAATGAAAGTAAAATAAAAATAAAATAAAAATCACGACGTTTCGGAGGCAACACAAGCTTCCGTCTTCAGGTGGAACCGTCACAGCACGACAACTGTATCAAGTAAGAGGAGCTTGTGTTGCCTCCGAAACGTGATTTTTATTTTACTTTTATTAATTTTAATTTTTTACCTACGTGACTTTACCGAAAAACCTAAGAATATGAATCCTTGCAGTCACGAAAGCTTCAAATCTAGATTCAAATAAACAGTAGGCGTCAGGGTCGGGGTCGAACCCACGACCTCCTGTATACCAAGTGAGGTTGTCAACATCTCACCACCATGGTGACACACAGAGTAGTGTGCAGGCATCACGAACACTCACTACATCTCGCCACCATGGTGACACACACAGTAGTGTGCAGGCATCACGAACACTCACTACATCTCACCACCATGGTGACACACAGAGTAGTGTACAGGCATCACGAACACTCACTACATCTCGCCACCATGGTGACACACACAGTAGTGTGCAGGCATCACGAACACTCACTACATCTCACCACCATGGTGACACACAGAGTAGTGTGCAGGCATCACGAACACTCACTACATCTCACCACCATGGTGACACACAGAGTAGTGTACAGGCATCACGAACACTCACTACATCTCGCCACCATGGTGACACACAGAGTAGTGTACAGGCATCATGAACACTCACTACATCTCACCACCATGGTGACACACAGTAGTGTACAGGCATCACGAACACTCACTACATCTCGCCACCATGGTGACACACAGTAGTGTACAGGCATCACGAACACTCACTACATCTCGCCACCATGGTGACACACAGAGTAGTGTACAGGCATCATGAACACTCACTACATCTCACCACCATGGTGACACACAGTAGTGTACAGGCATCACGAACACTCACTACATCTCGCCACCATGGTGACACACAGTAGTGTACAGGCATCACGAACACTCACTACATCTCGCCACCATGGTGACACACACAGTAGTGTACAGGCGTCACGAACACTCACTACATCTCGCCACCATGGTGACACACACAGTAGTGTACAGGCATCACGAACACTCACTACATCTCGCCACCATGGTGACACACAGAGTAGTGTACAGGCATCATGAACACTCACTACATCTCGCCACCGTGGTGACACACAGAGTAGTGTACAGGCGTCACGAACACTCACTACATCTCGCCACTATGGTGACACACACAGTAGTGTACAGGCATCACGAACACTCACTACATCTCGCCACCATGGTGACACACAGTAGTGTGCAGGCATCACGAACACTCACTACATCTCGCCACCATGGTGACACACACAGTAGTGTACAGGCATCACGAACACTCACTACATCTCACCACCATGGTGACACACAGAGTAGTGTGCAGGCATCACGAACACTCACTACATCTCGCCACCATGGTGACACACACAGTAGTGTACAGGCATCACGAACACTCACTACATCTCGCCACCATGGTGACACACAGAGTAGTGTACAGGCATCACGAACACTCACTACATCTCGCCACCATGGTGACACACACAGTAGTGGACAGGCATCACGAACACTCACTACATCTCGCCACCATTGTGACACACACAGTAGTGTGCAGGCATCATGAACACTCACTACATCTCGCCACCATGGTGACACACAGAGTAGTGGACAGGCATCATGAACACTCACTACATCTCACCACCATGGTGACACACACAGTAGTGGACAGGCATCATGAACACTCACTACATCTCGCCACCATGGTGACACACACAGTAGTGTGCAGGCATCACGAACACTCACTACATCTCGCCACCATGGTGACACACAGAGTAGTGTGCAGGCATCACGAACACTCACTACATCTCGCCACCATGGTGACACACACAGTAGTGTACAGGCGTCACGAACACTCACTACATCTCGCCACCATGGTGACACACACAGTAGTGTACAGGCGTCACGAACACTCACTACATCTCGCCACCATGGTGACACACACAGAGTAGTGTGCAGGCATCACGAACACTCACTACATCTCGCCACCATGGTGACACACACAGTAGTGTGCAGGCATCACGAACACTCACTACATCTCGCCACCATGGTGACACAGAGTAGTGGACAGGCATCACGAACACTCACTACATCTCGCCACCGTGGTGACACACAGAGTCGTGTACAGGCATCACGAACACTCACTACATCTCGCCACCATGGTGACACACACAGAGTAGTGTTACAGGCATCACGAACACTCACTACATCTCACCACCATGGTGACACACACAGAGTAGTGTACAGGCATCACGAACACTCACTACATCTCGCCACCGTGGTGACACACACATAGTAGTGTACAGGCATCATGAACACTCACTACATCTCACCACCATGGTGACACACACACAGTAGTGTACAGGCATCATGAACACTCACTACATCTCACCACCATGGTGACACACACAGTAGTGTACAGGCATCACGAACACTCACTACATCTCGCCACCATGGTGACACACACAGTAGTGTACAGGCGTCACGAACACTCACTACATCTCGCCACCATGGTGACACACACATAGTAGTGTACAGGCATCATGAACACTCACTACATCTCACCACCATGGTGACACACACACAGTAGTGTACAGGCATCATGAACACTCACTACATCTCACCACCATGGTGACACACACAGTAGTGTACAGGCATCACGAACACTCACTACATCTCGCCACCATGGTGACACACACAGAGTAGTGTACAGGCATCACGAACACTCACTACATCTCACCACCATGGTGACACACACAGTAGTGTACAGGCGTCACGAACACTCACTACATCTCGCCACCATGGTGACACACAGTAGTGTACAGGCATCACGAACACTCACTACATCTCGCCACCATGGTGACACACACAGAGTAGTGTGCAGGCGTCACGAACACTCACTACATCTCGCCACCATGGTGACACACACACAGTAGTGTACAGGCATCATGAACACTCACTACATCTCACCACCATGGTGACACACACAGTAGTGTACAGGCATCACGAACACTCACTACATCTCGCCACCATGGTGACACACAGAGTAGTGTACAGGCATCACGAACACTCACTACATCTCGCCACCATGGTGACACACACAGTAGTGTACAGGCGTCACGAACACTCACTACATCTCGCCACCATGGTGACACACAGAGTAGTGTACAGGCGTCACGAACACTCACTACATCTCGCCACCATGGTGACACACACAGTAGTGTACAGGCGTCACGAACACTCACTACATCTCGCCACCATGGTGACACACACAGTAGTGTGCAGGCATCACGAACACTCACTACATCTTGCCACCATGGTGACACACGCAGTAGTGTACAGGCGTCACGAACACTCACTACATCTCGCCACCATGGTGACACACAGAGTAGTGTGCAGGCATCACGAACACTCACTACATCTCGCCACCGTGGTGACACACACAGTAGTGTACAGGCATCACGAACACTCACTACATCTCGCCACCGTGGTGACACACACAGTAGTGTACAGGCATCACGAACACTCACTACATCTCGCCACCATGGTGACACACAGAGTAGTGTACAGGCGTCACGAACACTCACTACATCTCGCCACCATGGTGACACAGAGTAGTGTACAGGCATCACGAACACTCACTACATCTCGCCACCATGGTGACACACAGAGTAGTGTACAGGCATCACGAACACTCACTACATCTCGCCACCATGGTGACACACAGAGTAGTGTACAGGCATCACGACCACTCACTACATCTCGCCACCGTGGTGACACACAGAGTAGTGTACAGGCGTCACGAACACTCACTACATCTCGTCACCATGGTGACACACAGAGTCGTGTACAGGCATCACGAACACTCACTACATCTCGCCACCATGGTGACACACACAGTAGTGTACAGGCATCACGAACACTCACTACATCTCGCCACCATGGTGACACAGAGTAGTGTACAGGCATCACGAACACTCACTACATCTCGCCACCGTGGTGACACACAGTAGTGTACAGGCATCACGAACACTCACTACATCTCGCCACCATGGTGACACACAGAGTAGTGAACAGGCGTCACGAACACTCACTACATCTCGCCACCATGGTGACACAGAGTAGTGTACAGGCATCAAGAACACTCACTACATCTCTCCACCATGGTGACACACAGAGTAGTGTACAGGCGTCACGAACACTCACTACATCTCGCCGCCATGGTGACACACAGAGTCGTGTACAGGTCTCTGTGTGTGGTGAGTCTGTGGGTCTCTTTGTGGTGAGTCTGTGGGTCTCTGTGTGATGAGTCTGTGGGTCTCTGTGTGAGGTGAGTCTGTGGGTCTCTGTGTGATGAGTCTGTGGGTCTCTGTGTGGTGAGTTTGTGGATCTCTGTGTGGTGAGTCTGTGGGTCTCTGTGTGGTGAGTCTGTGGGTTTCTGTGTGGTGAGTCTGTGGGTCTCTGTGTGGTGAGTCTGTGGGTCTCTGTGTGGTGAGTGTGGGTCTGTGTGGTGAGTCTGTGGGTCTCTGTGTGGTGAGTCTGTGGGTCTCTGTGTGGTGAGTCTGTGGGTCTCTGTGTGGTGAGTGTGGGTCTGTGTGGTGAGTCTGTGGGTCTCTGTGTGGTGAGTCTGTGAGTCTCTGTGTGATGAGTCTGTGGGTCTCTGTGTGGTGAGTCTGTGGGTCTCTGTGTGGTGAGTCTGTGAGTCTCTGTGTGGTGAGTCTGTGGGTCTCTGTGTGGTGAGTCTGTGGGTCTCTGTGTGGTGAGTGTGGTGATTCTGTGCATCTCTGTGTGGTGAGTCTGTGGGTCTCTGTGTGTGGTGAGTCTGTGGGTTTCTTTGTGGTGAGTCTGTGGGTCTCTGTGTGATGAGTCTGTGGGTCTCTGTGTGAGGTGAGTCTGTGGGTCTCTGTGTGATGAGTCTGTGGGTCTCCGTGTGGTGAGTTTGTGGATCTCTGTGTGGTGAGTCTGTGGGTCTCTGTGTGGTGAGTCTGTGGGTTTCTGTGATGTGAGTCTGTGGGTCTCTGTGTGGTGAGTCTGTGGGTCTCTGTGTGGTGAGTGTGGGTCTGTGTGGTGAGTCTGTGGGTCTCTGTGTGGTGAGTCTGTGGGTCTCTGTGTGATGAGTCTGTGGGTCTCTGTGTGGTGAGTCTGTGTGGCGAGTCTGTGGTTCTCTGTGTGGTGAGTCTGTGGATCTCTGTGTGAGGTGAGTTTGTGGATCTCTGTGTGGTGAGTCTGTGGGTCTCTGTGTGGTGAGTGTGGTGATTCTGTGCATCTCTGTGTGGTAAGTCTGTGGGTCTCTGTGTGTGGTGAGTCTGTGGGTCTCTGTGTGAGGTGAGTCTGTGGGTCTCTGTGTGATGAGTCTGTGGGTCTCTGTGTGAGGTGAGTCTGTGGGTCTCTGTGTGATGAGTCTGTGGGTCTCTGTGTGGTGAGTTTGTGGATCTCTGTGTGGTGAGTCTGTGGGTCTCTGTGTGGTGAGTCTGTGGGTTTCTGTGTGGTGAGTCTGTGGGTCTCTGTGTGGTGAGTCTGTGGGTCTCTGTGTGGTGAGTGTGGGTCTGTGTGGTGAGTCTGTGGGTCTCTGTGTGGTGAGTCTGTGGGTCTCTGTGTGGTGAGTGTGGGTCTGTGTGGTGAGTCTGTGGGTCTCTGTGTGGTGAGTCTGTGGGTCTCTGTGTGATGAGTCTGTGGGTCTCTGTGTGGTGAGTCTGTGTGGTGAGTCTGTGGGTCTCTGTGTGGTGAGTCTGTGGATCTCTGTGTGAGGTGAGTTTGTGGATCTCTGTGTGGTGAGTCTGTGGGTCTCTGTGTGGTGAGTGTGGGGATTCTGTGCATCTCTGTGTGGTGAGTCTGTGGGTCTCTGTGTGTGGTGAGTCTGTGGGTCTCTTTGTGGTGAGTCTGTGGGTCTCTGTGTGATGAGTCTGTGGGTCTCTGTGTGGTGAGTTTTGTGGATCTCTGTGTGGTGAGTCTGTGGGTCTCTGTGTGGTGAGTCTGTGAGTCTCTGTGTGATGAGTCTGTGGGTCTCTGTGTGGTGAGTCTGTGGGTCTCTGTGTGGTGAGTCTGTGGAGTCTCTGTGTGGTGAGTCTGTGGGTCTCTGTGTGGTGAGTCTGTGGGTCTCTGTGTGGTGAGTGTGGTGATTCTGTGCATCTCTGTGTGGTGAGTCTGTGGGTCTCTGTGTGTGGTGAGTCTGTGGGTCTCTTTGTGGTGAGTCTGTGGGTCTCTGTGTGATGAGTCTGTGGGTCTCTGTGTGAGGTGAGTCTGTGGGTCTCTGTGTGATGAGTCTGTGGGTCTCTGTGTGGTGAGTTTGTGGATCTCTGTGTGGTGAGTCTGTGGGTCTCTGTGTGGTGAGTCTGTGGGTTCTGTGTGGTGAGTCTGTGGGTCTCTGTGTGGTGAGTCTGTGGGTCTCTGTGTGGTGAGTGTGGGTCTGTGTGGTGAGTCTGTGGGTCTCTGTGTGGTGAGTCTGTGGGTCTCTGTGTGGTGAGTCTGTGGGTCTCTGTGTGATGAGTCTGTGGGTCTCTGTGTGGTGAGTCTGTGTGGCGAGTCTGTTGTTCTCTGTGTGGTGAGTCTGTGGATCTCTGTGTGAGGTGAGTTTGTGGATCTCTGTGTGGTGAGTCTGTGGGTCTCTGTGTGGTGAGTGTGGTGATTCTGTGCATCTCTGTGTGGTAGTCTGTGGGTCTCTGTGTGTGGTGAGTCTGTGGGTCTCTGTGTGAGGTGAGTCTGTGGGTCTCTGTGTGATGAGTCTGTGGGTCTCTGTGTGAGGTGAGTCTGTGGGTCTCTGTGTGATGAGTCTGTGGGTCTCTGTGTGGTGAGTTTGTGGATCTCTGTGTGGTGAGTCTGTGGGTCTCTGTGTGGTGAGTCTGTGGGTTTCTGTGTGGTGAGTCTGTGGGTCTCTGTGTGGTGAGTCTGTGGGTCTCTGTGTGGTGAGTGTGGGTCTGTGTGGTGAGTCTGTGGGTCTCTGTGTGGTGAGTCTGTGGGTCTCTGTGTGGTGAGTGTGGGTCTGTGTGGTGAGTCTGTGGGTCTCTGTGTGGTGAGTCTGTGGGTCTCTGTGTGATGAGTCTGTGGGTCTCTGGTGGTGAGTCTGTGTGGTGAGTCTGTGGGTCTCTGTGTGGTGAGTCTGTGGATCTCTGTGTGAGGTGAGTTTGTGGATCTCTGTGTGGTGAGTCTGTGGGTCTCTGTGTGTGGTGAGTCTGTGGGTCTCTTTGGTGAGTCTGTGGGTCTCTGTGTGTGAGTCTGTGGGTCTCTGTGTGAGGTGAGTCTGTGGGTCTCTGTGTGATGAGTCTGTGGGTCTCTGTGTGGTGATTTGTGGATCTCTGTGTGGTGAGTCTGTGGGTCTCTGTGTGGTGAGTCTGTGGTTCTGTGTGGTGAGTCTGTGGGTCTCTGTGTGGTGAGTCTGTGGGTCTCTGTGTGGTGAGTCTGTGGGTCTCTGTGTGTGGTGAGTCTGTGGTTCTTTGTGGTGAGTCTGTGGGTCTCTGTGTGATGAGTCTGTGGGTCTCTGTGTGAGGTGAGTCTGTGGGTCTCTGTGTGATGAGTCTGTGGGTCTCTGTGTGGTGAGTTTGTGGATCTCTGTGTGGTGAGTCTGTGGGTCTCTGTGTGGTGAGTCTGTGGGTTTCTGTGTGGTGAGTCTGTGGGTCTCTGTGTGGTGAGTCTGTGGGTCTCTGTGTGGTGAGTGTGGGTCTGTGTGGTGAGTCTGTGGGTCTCTGTGTGGTGGTCGGGGTCTTGTGGTGAGTCTGTGGGTCTCTGTGTGATGAGTCTGTGGGTCTCTGTGTGGTGAGTCTGTGTGGCGAGTCTGTGGTTCTCTGTGTGGTGAGTCTGTGGATCTCTGTGTGAGGTGAGTTTGTGGATCTCTGTGTGGTGAGTCTGTGGGTCTCTGTGTGGTGAGTGTGGTGATTCTGTGCATCTCTGTGTGGTAAGTCTGTGGGTCTCTGTGTGTGGTGAGTCTGTGGGTCTCTGTGTGAGGTGAGTCTGTGGGTCTCTGTGTGATGAGTCTGTGGGTCTCTGTGTGAGGTGAGTCTGTGGGTCTCTGTGTGATGAGTCTGTGGGTCTCTGTGTGGTGAGTTTGTGGATCTCTGTGTGGTGAGTCTGTGGGTCTCTGTGTGGTGAGTCTGTGGGTTTCTGTGTGGTGAGTCTGTGGGTCTCTGTGTGGTGAGTCTGTGGGTCTCTGTGTGGTGAGTGTGGGTCTGTGTGGTGAGTCTGTGGGTCTCTGTGTGGTGAGTCTGTGGGTCTCTGTGTGGTGAGTGTGGGTCTCTGTGTGGTGAGTCTGTGGGTCTCTGTGTGGTGAGTCTGTGGGTCTCTGTGTGATGAGTCTGTGGGTCTCTGTGTGGTGAGTCTGTGTGGTGAGTCTGTGGGTCTCTGTGTGGTGAGTCTGTGGATCTCTGTGTGAGGTGAGTTTGTGGATCTCTGTGTGGTGAGTCTGTGGGTCTCTGTGTGTGGTGAGTCTGTGGGTCTCTTTGTGGTGAGTCTGTGGGTCTCTGTGTGATGAGTCTGTGGGTCTCTGTGTGAGGTGAGTCTGTGGGTCTCTGTGTGATGAGTCTGTGGGTCTCTGTGTGGTGATTTGTGGATCTCTGTGTGGTGAGTCTGTGGGTCTCTGTGTGGTGAGTCTGTGGTTTCTGTGTGGTGAGTCTGTGGGTCTCTGTGTGGTGAGTCTGTGGGTCTCTGTGTGGTGAGTCTGTGGGTCTCTGTGTGTGGTGAGTCTGTGGGTCTCTTTGTGGTGAGTCTGTGGGTCTCTGTGTGATGAGTCTGTGGGTCTCTGTGTGAGGTGAGTCTGTGGGTCTCTGTGTGATGAGTCTGTGGGTCTCTGTGTGGTGAGTTTGTGGATCTCTGTGTGGTGAGTCTGTGGGTCTCTGTGTGGTGAGTCTGTGGGTTTCTGTGTGGTGAGTCTGTGGGTCTCTGTGTGGTGAGTCTGTGGGTCTCTGTGTGGTGAGTGTGGGTCTGTGTGGTGAGTCTGTGGGTCTCTGTGTGGTGAGTCTGTGGGTCTCTGTGTGGTGAGTCTGTGGGTCTCTGTGTGATGAGTCTGTGGGTCTCTGTGTGGTGAGTCTGTGTGGCGAGTCTGTTGTTCTCTGTGTGGTGAGTCTGTGGATCTCTGTGTGAGGTGAGTTTGTGGATCTCTGTGTGGTGAGTCTGTGGGTCTCTGTGTGGTGAGTGTGGTGATTCTGTGCATCTCTGTGTGGTAAGTCTGTGGGTCTCTGTGTGTGGTGAGTCTGTGGGTCTCTGTGTGAGGTGAGTCTGTGGGTCTCTGTGTGATGAGTCTGTGGGTCTCTGTGTGAGGTGAGTCTGTGGGTCTCTGTGTGATGAGTCTGTGGGTCTCTGTGTGGTGAGTTTGTGGATCTCTGTGTGGTGAGTCTGTGGGTCTCTGTGTGGTGAGTCTGTGGGTTTCTGTGTGGTGAGTCTGTGGGTCTCTGTGTGGTGAGTCTGTGGGTCTCTGTGTGGTGAGTGTGGGTCTGTGTGGTGAGTCTGTGGGTCTCTGTGTGGTGAGTCTGTGGGTCTCTGTGTGGTGAGTGTGGGTCTGTGTGGTGAGTCTGTGGGTCTCTGTGTGGTGAGTCTGTGGGTCTCTGTGTGATGAGTCTGTGGGTCTCTGTGTGGTGAGTCTGTGTGGTGAGTCTGTGGGTCTCTGTGTGGTGAGTCTGTGGATCTCTGTGTGAGGTGAGTTTGTGGATCTCTGTGTGGTGAGTCTGTGGGTCTCTGTGTGTGGTGAGTCTGTGGGTCTCTTTGTGGTGAGTCTGTGGGTCTCTGTGTGATGAGTCTGTGGGTCTCTGTGTGAGGTGAGTCTGTGGGTCTCTGTGTGATGAGTCTGTGGGTCTCTGTGTGGTGAATTTGTGGATCTCTGTGTGGTGAGTCTGTGGGTCTCTGTGTGGTGAGTCTGTGGTTTTCTGTGTGGTGAGTCTGTGGGTCTCTGTGTGGTGAGTCTGTGGGTCTCTGTGTGGTGAGTCTGTGGGTCTCTGTGTGATGAGTCTGTGGGTCTCTGTGTGGTGAGTCTGTGTGGCGAGTCTGTGGTTCTCTGTGTGGTGAGTCTGTGGATCTCTGTGTGAGGTGAGTTTGTGGATCTCTGTGTGGTGAGTCTGTGGGTCTCTGTGTGGTGAGTGTGGTGATTCTGTGCATCTCTGTGTGGTAAGTCTGTGGGTCTCTGTGTGTGGTGAGTCTGTGGGTCTCTGTGTGAGGTGAGTCTGTGGGTCTTTGTGTGATGAGTCTGTGGGTCTCTGTGTGAGGTGAGTCTGTGGGTCTCTGTGTGATGAGTCTGTGGGTCTCTGTGTGGTGAGTTTGTGGATCTCTGTGTGGTGAGTCTGTGGGTCTCTGTGTGGTGAGTCTGTGGGTTTCTGTGTGGTGAGTCTGTGGGTCTCTGTGTGGTGAGTCTGTGGGTCTCTGTGTGGTGAGTGTGGGTCTGTGTGGTGAGTCTGTGGGTCTCTGTGTGGTGAGTCTGTGGGTCTCTGTGTGGTGAGTCTGTGGGTCTCTGTGTGGTGAGTGTGGGTCTGTGTGGTGAGTCTGTGGGTCTCTGTGTGGTGAGTCTGTGGGTCTCTGTGTGATGAGTCTGTGGGTCTCTGTGTGGTGAGTCTGTGTGGTGAGTCTGTGGGTCTCTGTGTGGTGAGTCTGTGAATCTCTGTGTGAGGTGAGTTTGTGGATCTCTGTGTGGTGAGTCTGTGGGTCTCTGTGTGGTGAGTGTGTGGGTCTCTGTGTGATGAGTCTGTGGGTCTCTGTGTGAGGTGAGTCTGTGGGTCTCTGTGTGATGAGTCTGTGGGTCTCTGTGTGGTGAGTTTGTGGATCTCTGTGTGGTGAGTCTGTGGGTCTCTGTGTGGTGAGTCTGTGGGTTTCTGTGTGGTGAGTCTGTGGGTCTCTGTGTGGTGAGTCTGTGGGTCTCTGTGTGTGGTGAGTCTGTGGGTCTCTTTGTGGTGAGTCTGTGGGTCTCTGTGTGATGAGTCTGTGGGTCTCTGTGTGAGGTGAGTCTGTGGGTCTCTGTGTGATGAGTCTGTGGGTCTCTGTGTGGTGAGTTTGTGGATCTCTGTGTGGTGAGTCTGTGGGTCTCTGTGTGGTGAGTCTGTGGGTTTCTGTGTGGTGAGTCTGTGGGTCTCTGTGTGGTGAGTCTGTGGGTCTCTGTGTGGTGAGTGTGGGTCTGTGTGGTGAGTCTGTGGGTCTCTGTGTGGTGAGTCTGTGGGTCTCTGTGTGGTGAGTCTGTGGGTCTCTGTGTGGTGAGTGTGGGTCTGTGTGGTGAGTGTGTGGGTCTCTGTGTAGTGAGTCTGTGAGTCTCTGTGTGATGAGTCTGTGGGTCTCTGTGTGGTGAGTCTGTGGGTCTCTGTGTGGTGAGTCTGTGAGTCTCTGTGTGGTGAGTCTGTGGGTCTCTGTGTGGTGAGTCTGTGGGTCTCTGTGTGGTGAGTCTGTGGGTCTCTGTGTGGCGAGTCTGAGACTCTGTGGGTGTCTCTACATTTCCACACGATGATGATGATGATGTTATCAACCACTTAGTTGAGCTTCTATCATTTGTAATAGCCAGCGCTACATAGCTCCTTACCTGGTAACATTTAAATCGTTTAGTTTAGTATCTTTGTGGCTCTCTGTGTGTGTCTCTCTGGGTGTCTGTGCGTCTCTACGTATATATATGGATCTGTGTGTCTCTATGGGTCTCTATGTATTTCTATGGGTCTTTGTCTTTACGATTATCTGTGTATTTATATGGGTTTCTATGTCTCTCTATGAGTCTCTATGCATTACTATGGGTCTCTGTGTCTCTATGGGTCTCTGTGTATCTTTTTGGGTCTCTATGTAACACTCTGGGTCTCTATGGGTCTCTGCGTTTCCCTGAATATCTGTGTGTCTCTATCGGTCTCCATGTATATGTATGTATCTCTATGTGTCTCTATGTATCACTATGGGTCTCTGTGTATCTCTGCATCTCTGTGTCTCTATCGGTCTCTATGTATCTCTGTGGGTCTCTGTGTGTCTCTATGTATCACTATGGGTCTCTGCGTGTCTCTATCGGTCTATGTGTGTGTCTATGGGTCTGTTTCTATATCTCTGTGTCTCTATCGATATCTATGTATCTCTATGGGTCTCTATGTATCTGTATGGGTCTCTATGTATCAATCACTATGGGCCTTTATGTATCTCTATGGGCCTCTATGGGTCTCTATGTATCACTATGGGTCTCTGTGTGTCTCTATGAATAGGCGTGGTTTCTTAAGTGAACTGAAGAATGTGGGGAAGGGTAACGTGGGATCCTATGGGAGTATCCGAATGTGATTGCAATTTGTAGCGTGGATAAGTAAGGTTATACTGGTAGGAACGAAGTGGACCAGCCTACAATAGATTATATCGTCCGTCCGTTTGTCCGTCCGTCCATCCGTCCGTCCGTGTAGCAACATCGCCCCCCTACTGCAAACACTTGGCATGACCCTACAAAAACCTTTAGACTCAGTGACGCTTTCCTGGCTTAACAAGTGTAACATTCCCTTATAATTCCCTCAGATAGGTTTTAATTAAAACATTTAAATTAATGAGGCTTTCCTGGCTAAACAAGTGTAACATTCCTTATAATTCCCTGAGATAGCTTTTAATTAAAACTTGTAAATTAAAATTTAACTCACAGCGGCCTAAAGCCTACAGCTAGGCCTAAAGCCTAGACCTAGGCCTCAAACTCTCTCTTCGTATCATACCCCCGCGTGTGTGAAAGGGAGTTAATGTTTAACAATGTTACATTCCCTGACGTTTTTAAATAGAAACATTTACATTTAAAGCTTTTACATAAATAATTAAAACATTTAAATTAACAATTAACTCACGGCGGCCTAAAGCCTACAGCTAGGCCTAAAGCCTAGACTTAGGCCTCAAACTCTCCCTTCGTATAGTACCCCCGCGTGTGTGAAATGGAGTTAATGTTTAACAATGTTACATTCCCTGATGTTTTTTAATAGAAACATTTAAATTGAAAGCTTTTACAATAAAAAACAACTCCCTACCCCCCGCTTGTCGGCGGCTCTCCAGCCGAGAGCCAGGCCTGGGAATCTCTCCCCCGCTTGGGGTGTATTGGGCGGGGCTACAGCGGCAGGGGGCGGGGCTATGCGGGGCTGGGCGGGGCAACGGCGGCAGGGGGCATGGGCACGAGGTGGAGGGCGGGGCTACGCGGGGTTGGGGCGGGGTTACGGCGGTAAGGGGCGGGGCAATGAGCTGGGGACGGGGACACCGAGATGGGGCGGGTCCACGGGTGGCCGGGGCGGGGTTACGCGGGTGGAGGGCGGGGCCACGGGGAATCCACTTATTGGCGGCCATTTTTTGCCATTTCATTTTATTATAGCCATTCAATTGTTCGTTCCTACCAGCCCACCCCGCAGGGTCCTGTTTATGTCATGTAGGAAATGTGACGGAAAGGTTGACGTAAAGCCTATAGAAGCCTATGGGAGTAGCCAGTGAAGTGATTGTAATTTATCTTCTTGGTTCTTTCGGTAAAGTCACGTAGAAGGGAAGTAATAAAATAATAAAAATGAAACATAATAAAATAATTCTCACGGCGTTTCGGCCACAACGCAAGCAGCCGTCCTCAGGTGAAGAACATGTCTGTCGATAAGACAGAGTCTAAATGACACGTCTTAGGCTTGGAGTGTCTATTTAAGCTGTGAGGGAGGAGGAAGAGAGCCTTGACAAAATAATTTGCATTTGAAGAGGAATTTAGCATATTTATGGGAAATGCAGGAATGCGAATAGTGCTAATTGTGAAATGCGTGGGAGGTGGGCGGGGGGTTTTCAAAGTCATATTATGCCCATGCATCATGCGGGATTAGCAGCATCAAAGGGAGGGGGCAGGGGCAGGGGCAGCACCAACAAAGGGAAGGAATGTGAATAGTATGCAGCTGCAGCAACCAAACAACCACGTAAAAAACTAAAGTATAAACTACATAGTATCATCAGTATGCCAAATACACTCTGAATAAGCTGAGCTACCAACCTTAAGTAATACATTACAATTATAGGTCGCAAAAAATATAATATGCTTCCAGCTAAACTTTTTAAACTTTTTCCTTACATCACACAGGTAATACATTACAATTATACGTCGTAAAAATTCTATAATATGCTTTCATCTAAACTTTATTCTCTTACATGACACTAGTCTACACCGTACTATATACTGCCATAGACAAACCCAACATTAAATTACATACTGTATTGCTATAAACCACCTTATACATTGTTATATTGTTATATTACACTGTATTATTCTACCCACCCTAATGTATATCACACTGCTATATATTCACTATACAATTACGATACTATATATTATTTTGTACATTGTATTAAGCATATAAATGTTATACTATTTGTTATTATACACTGTACCATTGACCGTCATGTGAAAGATACTAAGAGGCAGCAACGAAATATGACAATGGGAGAGTAGCTGAGCAAAGAATCCATTCCCTGCGGAGAATACAATGCCAGTGAGTGGAACGCGGTCTGAGAGTCACCGTAAACGTGAACACAATCAGTTAAGATCCGAAATGGTTTATTACGTCCTTCCAATGATTGCTAAGCCAGAATCCATCTTCTCGGTTGAAATTGTCTCTGTGTTTGTATATGTGGATTGCCTCATGAACGAATCTCTCATGATAGCCAGATGGCTTGCAGAGAACTTCTGTCTTGGAGAAGTCAATGTCATGTGAGCCCACTGAATTGTAACAGTGATCTGCCACGGCTGAGGTGTTTGTCCTACCGTGTTCCAGGTCTGCTTTATGTTCACGGATGCGGTCCGAGACATGTCGTTTGGTTTCTCCAATGTAACTGCTACCACAGAGGCAACTTAGTTTGTAGACGCCAGGGTACTATATGTCTGGAACCACATCTTTTACAGACGGGACCAGATCACGGATTTTATGTACTGTGTTGAATCGGACCTGGATCTTGTGTTTAATCAGGATTTTGGAGATAGGCTAGGTAAGCTCTGTCCATGACGACCCGTGCAGAACTCATTAATTGTAACTCTGGACACGTGCCCCACCCCCTTGTGACGTCACCACGGCACTTATGAGGCCATGTGAAGTGTCGAAGGGTCGCTGCTGGCAGGAGGTCACGGGACAGACCCAGCAGGTGCCGTGGGTTGACTGCTGTGCCAGGTTAGGTGCAGGAGGAGGTCACGGGACAGACCCAGCAGGTGCCATGGGTTGACTGTTGTGCCAGGTTAGGTGCAGGAGGAGGTCACGGGACAGACCCAGCAGGTGCCATGGGTTGACTGCTGTGCCAGGTTAGGTGCAGGAGGAGGTCACGGGACAGACCAGCAGGTGCCATGGGTTGACTGCTGTGCCAGGCTAGGTGCAGGAGGAGGTCACGGGACAGACCCAGCAGGTGCCATGGGTTGACTGCTGTGCCAGGCTAGGTGCAGGAGGAGGTCACGGGACAGACCCAGCAGGTGCCATGGGTTGACTGCTGTGCCAGGCTAAGTGCAGGAGGAGGTCACGGGACAGACCCAGGTAGTACCATGGGTTGACTGCTGTGCCAGGCTAGGTGCAGGAGGTCACGGGACAGACCTAGCAGGTGCTATGGGTTGTACTGCTGTGCCAGGCTAAGTGCAGGAGGAGGTCACGGGACAGACCCAGGTAGTGCCATGGGTTGACTGCTGTGCCAGTCTAGGTGCAGGAGGAGGTCACGGGACAGACCCAGCAGGTGCCATGGGTTGACTGCTGTGCCAGGCTAGGTGCATCTGACGACAAACATCTGGGCAGTTCACCACCATTGGTTCAAGCAGAGCCTGTCTCTGCTTCTGCTGATGGGACACGGAGCTGGGCAGACTCCAAATACACAGCAGCAGTCGGGATGGAACCCACGACCTCCTGTACAGTGAGGGAAAAAAGTATTTGATCCCCTGCTGTTTTTGTACGTTTGCCCACTGACAAAGAAATGATGTTAATTTGAACAGTGAGAGACGGAATAACAACAACAAAATCCAGAAAAACGCATGTCAAAAATGTTATGAATTGATTTGCATTTTAATGAGGGAAATAAGTATTTGACCCCTCTGCAAAGCATGACTTAGTACTTGGTGGCAAAACCCTTGTTGGCAATCACAGAGGTCAGACTTTTTTGTAGTTGGCCACCAGGTTTGCACACATCTCAGGAGGAATTTTGTCCCACTCCTCTTTGTAGATCTTCTCCAAGTCATTAAGGTTTCGAGGCTGACGTTTGTCAACTCGAACCTTTCAGCTCCCTCCATAGATTTTCTATGAGATTAAGGTCTGGAGACTGGCTCGACCACTCCAGGACCTTAATGTGCTTCTTCTTGAGCCACTCCTTTGTTGCCTTGGCCGTGTGTTTTGGGTCATTGTCATGCTGGAATACCCATCCACGACCCATTTTCAATGCCCAGGCTGAGGGAAAGAGGTTCTCACCCAAGATTTGAGGGTACATGGCCCCGTCCATCGTCCCTTTGATGCGGTAAAGTTTTCACCTCCATGTTTGACGGTGGGGATGGTGTTCTTGCGGTCATAGGCAGCATTCCTCCTCCTCCAAACACGGCGAGTTGAGTTGATGCCAAGAGCTCCATTTTGGTCTCATCTGACCACAACACTTTCACCCAGTTGTCCTCTGAATCATTCAGATGTTCATTGGCAAACTTCAGACGGGCATGTATATGTGCTTTCTTGAGCAGGGGGACCTTGCGGGCGCTGCAGGATTTCAGTCCTTCACGGCGTAGTGTGTTACCAGCTATTTTCTTGGTGACTATGGTCCCAGCTACCTGAGATCATTGACAAGATCCTCCTGTGTAGTTCTGGGCTGATTCCTCACCGTTCTCATGATCATTGCAACTCCACGAGGTGAGATCTTGCATGGAGCCCCAGGCCGAGGGAGATTTACAGTTCTTTTGTGTTTCTTCCATTTGCGAATAATCGCACCAACTGTTGTCACGTTCTCACCAAGCTACTTGGCGATGGTCTTGTAGCCCATTCCAGCCTTGTGTAGGTCTACAATCTTGTCCCTGACATCCTTGGAGAGCTCTTTGGTCTTGGCCATGGTGGAGAGTTTGGAATCTGATTGATTTATTGCTTCTGTGAACAAGTGTCTTTTATACAGGTAACAAGCTGAGAGCGGGAGGAGTCGGCTGCTGGAGTGCCAGCTCACCGCCGCCGCCAGAGACGGAGAGCGTCCCCGCAGCTCTGCTGCAGCAGGTCCTGCAGGCGGTGGGGCAGCTGACCGTCAGGTTGGCCGAGGTGGAGGCGCGGA
>WFAB01002807.1:0-26602 GCA_018977245.1 Lethenteron camtschaticum | reverse complement strand
TATGGGTAACAGTGCTGAGTCTCTGGGCAGGGCATACGACGTACGTATCCGAGCGTGACAAGCGGCGGTGTGCGTGTGGGTGGGGGGGGGGTGGCGCTACTCACGATGAACCACTGAGTGACCACCTGGTCGCCCACGGAGCTGGTGACCGTGCAGGGGATCACCAGCGGACTTCCCAGCTCCACCTCGACCAGCGGGGTCACCGCCACGGAGATCGCCGCTTCGACGCCTGCGGCGATGACGGTCATCGCACGCAAGTCACGCTGCAGACTGCTAGTGTAGTGTATAGTGTAGTGTATAGTGTAGTGTATAGTAGTGTAGTGTATAGTAGTGTATGTAGTGTATAGTGTAGTTTATAGTACTGTAGTTTAGAGGATAGTAGTGTAGTGTATAATGTATTGTGCAGCAGTATATATTAGTGCAGAGTATGTTACTGTAGTGTATAGTGTAGTGTATAGTAGTGTAGTGTATAGTGTAGTGTATAGTGTAGTGTATAGTGTAGTATATAGTAGTGTATAGTAGTGTAGTGATAGTAGTGTAGTGTATAGTGTAGTGTAGTAGTGAAGTGTACAGTAAACGAGGCTAGATCACGACTTACACGATGGAATCCACCGTCGTGCAGGAACCAACGAAGCGTCGCCCGTCGCACTCAGCAAATCAGCACTCAGCAAATCGCGACTCTTTTTTAAAGAAAGACTCCCCATCGTACAGCGCCAATTCGCGTGTGTGGGGTGCCACGAATCTTCCGCGTCTACAGACAACGATTCACACGGTGAAGCCGAACCACGATCGGATGAGGGGGGGGGATGCTGCTGGATGCTGCCGATGTTCACGGCGGCGGCGATCATCACCTTGGAAGGAGACGGAGACGAGAAACAGCAACGCGACACATCGCAGCGACATGTGGCCGGCAAGTTCTCGCTGCTGCTGCTGCTGCAGCTACTGCTGCTGCTGGTGCTGCTGCTGCTTGCTGCTGCTGCTGGTGCTGCTGCTGCTGCTGCTTGTGGAGCCGTGAACCCACCGTGCCCTTCTCCTCCCGTCGTCAATCCTGTGTCGTGTGAAACACAACGCAGCAGTCCGCACCATCAGAACACATTCCTGCTGCGGAGGGAGCTGGTAGGAACGTCGGGTTGCTCGATCAATGGCCTGCAGGGTCAACGGCGGCGTGGTGTATTCCGCAAATATGCCCGACTGTGAGGGTGGGCACAAGCCGGAGTGAGTAGGTGAAACGTTGAGTTTTATAAGGGTACCACGGGGTGACCAGCCCCTCCCCACCCAGCCCCACCCCTCCCATTTCTGGATGCACGACGGACGGACACAATAATCCCCTGTGGGCTGGTGGAACCAGGAGGCTTCTAGCGGTGACATTAATGCCGCGTCACTCCACCAAGTAACGAATGGAGGATCAACCGACACAGCCGAGGCGCTCCCCGTGTCTCTCCCTCTCCCCGTGGCGGCGGCGTGGATTTACCTCCTGCCCCCCCCCCCCGCGGTGCCCCCCTCCACTCGTTCAGAGTGAACAGCGGCACGCGGCGCTGAGCGCCTGTGACCCACAGACACCGACTCGCGGTGCCGCGTCCAGAGTGAACACCGCCATGTGTTGACAAGCCTCACCTCGTGGTGGTTGTTGTTGTTGTGGTTGTTGTTGTGGTGGTTGTTGTGGTTGTTGTTGTGGGCAGGTCGCTTCTGAAAACGAGAGCGGTACAGCAGCTCAAGCGGGCTTGGCCTGGTAACAAACACGAAGAACAAAAACTGCGTTAATATCTACAGCGAACCAAAGTTACAGAGTAGCGAGCCGGGTGAAGACAAATTTATCTTGAGCGAGATAATTAAACTTGAACGCCATCAGGCGAGGGCAGGAGGCAAGGCCCGCGGGGCAAAGTTCCAATCTGGACATCGATTCCAACACTCGCTGCTACTCAGTTGACATCCCTGAGGGAGAGAAACAGCGAGGCTCTACCTTGGTACACAACAACAACCACAACAACAACAACCACAACAACAACAACCACCACAACGATGAGAAATTCTCACCTCAGATTTCAGTAAGCACGAAGCAGCAGCAGCAACGTCCTGTTACCTCGTGACGTCACGCGGCAGCAGCAGCAGGTGACATGACGTCACTTTCGGGTTACAAGCCACGCTCCTCCCACGAGCGACCCCGCAACTGAATAAATTATGTTAATGAGGCGGCCCATACGTCACCACCAGCACCACCAGCACCACCACCAGCACCACCAGCACCACCACCAGCACCACCACCAGCAGCACCACCACCAGCACCACCACCAGCACCACCACCACCACCAGCAGCACCACCACCAGCAGCACCACCAGTACCAGCCCACGCACAGCACCACCACCAGCACCACCACCACCACCACCAGCACCACCACCAGCACCACCACCAGCAGCACCACCACCAGCACCACCACCACCAGCAGCACCACCACCAGCACCACCACCAGCACCACCACCACCAGCCCACCACCACCAGCACCACCACCACCAGCACCACCACCACCAGCACCACCAGCACCACCACCAAACCACCAGCACCACCACCACCACCACCACCAGCACCACCACCAGCACCACCACCACCACCACCAGCACCACCACCACCAGCACCACCAGCACCACCACCAGCACACCACCACCACCAGCACCACCAAGCCCACCACCATCACCACCACCAGCACCACCACCAGCACCACCACCACCAGCACCACCACCAGCAGCACCACCAGCACCACCAGCACCACCACCAGCACCACCACCACCAGCACCACCACCAGCACCACCACCACCAGCAGCACCACCACCAGCACCACCATCACCACCAGCACCACCACCATCACCACCAGCAGCACCACCAGCACCACCACCAGCACCACCAGCACCACCACCACCACCACCAGCACCACCACCAGCACCACCACCAGCAGCACCACCACCAGCACCACCACCAGCAGCACCACCACCAGCACCACCACCACCACCACCACCAGCACCACCACCACCAGCACCACCACCACCAGCACCACCACCAGCACCACCACCAGCACCACCACCACCACCACCACCAGCACCACCACCAGCACCACCACCAGCACCACCACCAGCACCACCACCAGCAGCACCACCAGCACCACCAGCACCACCACCACCATACCACCAGCACCACCACCAGCACCACCACCAACAGCCACCAGCACCACCACCAGCACCACCAGCACCACCAGCACCACCAGCACCACCACCAGCACCACCACCAGCACCACCAGCACCACCAGCACCACCACCAGCACCACCACCAGCACCACCACCACCAGCACCACCACCACCAGCACCACCACCACCACCAGCACCAGCCCACCACCACCACCAGCACCACCACCACCAGCACCACCAGCACCACCACCACCACCACCACCACCACCAGCACCACCACCACCACCACCAGCACCACACCACCACTAGCACCACCACCACCAGCACCAGCACCACCAGCACCACCACCACCGCTCCGTGACGAGTCTGTCAAAGTTGGCAATCTTGAGGCTGTGGACCAGACCACCCGCCCGCAACATCCTTCACTACACCGGCAAAGCTCCCCCGTGTAGCCTCCACACACTTTGTGGGGGCAAGTGCTGCTAAACACACCACAGACACACACACAGCACACAGACACACACATAGACACACAGAGACACAGGTACACAGAACACTCGCCCACTACCCCACCCACCCACACACTCACCTCCCCCACTCACTCACCTCCCCCCACCCTCACCCCCCTCCCACTCACCCCCCCCACTCACCCCCCCCCCACACACCCTCCCCTCCCCCCCCCCCANTCACCCCCCCCANTCACCCCCCCCCCANTCACCCCCCCCACTCACCCTCCCTCACCCCCCCTCGCCCCCCCCTCTCTTACCCCCCCTCTCACCCCCCTCTCACCCCCCTCTCACCCCCCCTCTCACCCCCCTCTCAAACCCCCCCCCACCACTCGCGATATCACTCCGCCTGGTGGGAAGGTTCGCACAAAACAATAACACCCGAGACTCTTGGTTCTTTCGGTAAAGTCACGTAAATAGAAAACAAAAAATCCAAGAAATTAAAACAAAATACAAGAATAAAAATGATAATTTAAAATGTAACTAATAAAAATAACAGAAAGAAAATACATTGAAAATAATAAAAGTTGTAAGTAAAAAAACAACACCCGAGATGTATATTTCCCCTCCCCTTCCTCTTCCACCGCTGATCGCAATTTCTCAGCGCAGCGCAACAGTCGCCGACGATTCTGTTATCGATCTCCTCCGTTAATAACGAAAGGAGACGGAACTTTTAAAGCAAAAAAAATAAACCTGCACTACTTTTCTTCGCGGATGAACACGCGAGCGGAAGTGGCGGTGTGACGAGGTCGGACTATAAAAGGCGGAGCGCGCAGCGCGCAGCGCTCACAGCTGACGGTGCTGCTGCTGGTGATGTCGTAGCTTGTGTCTTGACGTCGTCCCAACATCGCTGCTGGTAATGTTGACACGTGAAGCGAGTTGGGGGGGGGTGCCTGCACCTCGTCATCTTGACGCAAGTCTCGCTCTGCTTGGTGGTGTCCCCCTCTCGGTGTCTCCACCTGCCAGGCCCCCCCCACACCCCCCCCCGCCCTCGATGCAGCAGCAAGCGTTGGATGAGGGTGACGGACTAGGGTTCTTTATCCGGCAAAGCGTAACGCGAACTTTGTTGTCTAAAACCTTCGCGCAAGTCTACCCCTGTCGACCACACACCCCTCCTCCCCTCCCACCCACGTGTCTTTGTTGCGACGATGGGATTTATTCCGAGATTGCTCGCCTAGAGTGGGGGGGGGGGGCCTTGTCGCGACGTGCGGCTGGGACGGTGGGTGGGTGAGTGGGTGAGTGAGTGAGTGAGTGGGTGAGTGAGTGGGTGAGTGAGTGGTGGGTGAGTGAGTGAGTGGGTGAGTGAGTNGGTGGTTGGTGGAGTGAGTGGTGAGTGAGTGGTGGGTGAGTGAGTGGTGGGTGAGTGAGTGTAAGTAGATGAGNGGNTGAGTGAGTGGGGTGAGTGGTGGGTGAGTGAGTGAGTGGGTGGTGAGTGGGTGGGTGGTNAGTGAGTGAGTGGTGGGTGAGTGAGTGAGTAAGTGAGTGGGTGAGTGAGTGGTGGTGAGTGAGTGAGTGAGTGGGTGACTGGTGGGTGGGTGAGTGAGTGGGTGAGTGAGTGAGTGAGTGAGAGTGGTGAGTGAGTGTGGTGAGTGAGTGAGTGGTGGTGGGTNAGTGGGTGGNTGGTGAGTGGGTGGGAGTGAGTGAGTGAGTGAGTGGGGTGAGTGAGTGAGTGAGTGGGGGGGTGAGTAGTGAGTGGGTGAGTGAGTGGTGGNTGAGTNAGTGNGTGGGTGNGTGAGTGNGTGAGTGGTGAGTGTGGGTGGGTGAGTGGGTGAGTGAGTGAGTGAGTGGTTGAGTGAGTGAGTGAGTGAGTGGGTGAGTCATTAAGTGACTGGATGGGTGAATGAGTGAGTGACTGGATGAGTGGGTGGGGGAGGGGGGGGGTTGTGTTGGGGTAGTGGGGGAGTAGTGGGGGGAGTAGTGGGGGGGGATGTAGTGGGTGGGGTAGTGGGGGAGTAGTGGGAATGGAAGTGGCCGCGTCGAGGTTCTCGTGTGTGCACTCCAAGCGACATGTACAACATGAAACGGGTGGGGGTGGGTTGGTGGTGGGGGCGGGTTAAGGTGCCTTCTCGGTTATTCGGTGTAAGTTTTGTTCTCCCAACCAAAGCGCTTGTTCCGTGTGGCCACCACGTCTGGTGAAGCTGGTGCTGGTTTGCCTGCGTTTGTGGCTGTGGGGGTTGGGGGGCTTTCAGGGTGACCGGTTTTCTTTTTTTTATCCAAAAAAGCTTTGTGGGAGCTCTGCACCCGGTGTTTTGTGACCAGGTCAGGCGTGTAAACAACCCAGTAGTAGGACATAAGGTGAACTAGGTAAAAGCGGCTAGAAAATGATTTTCGTTCCCACACCTGGGCACTACTTTTTAAATGATTTTTTTATTGACAAAACCATTATCGACTTTATGTTAAAAGTTCTCCGCAAAATACCCTGCAGTTTTTTTTTCAAAATCCATAAATGTATATAATTGTGAATTGGAAAAAACGAAAATCTTATGCTGCTGGTTTTGTTTGTAACTTTATTTATATACATTTTAGCAACACCAAATATCTCTCAAACTGACACTTATACATGTACCTAGACACTTGAGACAGGTTTTGGTGCATTATATACTCAAGTGTGAATGTAGACCATGAAATATGGCACATTTGTAGAAAATATGCTTCAACTTCACGGATTGGCACTAAGCAAAATTAAACATAAACATTTTAAATTTAGCAAAACTGTGATGTTTTGTACATCAAAATTTTCAGTAGGTACCGTGTAATCACAGAAAGATACAAATATAAGCACACTTTGGCCCAAGTTGGCTGAAATGACTCGAAATGCTACACTGTCCCCTTGTTTTGGAATGCTGCCAAAAAAAAATACAATTCTACCACAGATTCTTTACAGCTCAAAATCACCTTAAATTATAACACAGCGCATATTTACTCATCGGTATCATCCCTATCACTATCAGAGCCATCATCCCATGTAGGTCTTCTGTTTCCTGTGAAACATTTGCACAATTTTGGCACTGACACAAATCAGTACAAGACAGTCTTGCAGACATCAGGAACATCTCCCAGTCTCACATTTGCTCTGCTTGCAACTGCAGTGGACTGCCTGCAACACACTTTCAGGGGCAGGTTTCTAGTCATCCAGGTCACTGTTCACTCACCATCCTCGGGGTGCCATCCATTGCCGACGGTGAAGGGGCACACATTGTACCTTGCAGAGAATGTCTCATGATGGCTGCTTGGTAGTTTGCCCTTTTGCAGTGTTGGTACAGGGCGTCACTTGTCGGGGGCACGGATAGTTCTGGCGAAGCTGACGATGCCGTACAGAATGCTTTGTATCTTGCATCGTTCACATTTTCGGCAGATGACTGGCCATACAGGTGGCACTCATGTGCAAAGTAGCTCAGAGGTAGACTGGTCTAGGTTAAAACTGCTACCCAGATTTGTAAAGGCAGTCAGATATTCCTCTTTCTCACAAGCAACAGGAAATGCCTTTCTTTTGCCTTTGCCATAAAAGGCACTTGTAGAGTCACAACCTGAGAAGGTATGGATCCCAATAAGTGCCAAACAGACACTTGTGCCAAGAGCTGACGACACCTTAGCTAAGTCAATGAGCCTTGTTTTGTTGCCAACCCCCGTGAAAAAATACAAGACATTTGTGGTATTCAAATTATCTGTAGTTTGAAGCATCAAGATCTTCATGTTTTTTCACCAGATTTAAAAAGATCCTTCTTAGCTGAGTCATTGTCAACACCTCTTGGTTTATAATTATTCTATGGCGGATGATTATTCTATGGCGGATGATTGTGGTGGTGGTGGTGAGGAGGTGGTGAGGTGTGGTGAGGGTGAGGTGGTGNTGGTGAGGGTGAGGAGGTGGTGAGGGTGAGGAGGTGGAGGAGTGAGGGTGGTGAGTGAGGTGAGGAGTGGGGTGAGGGGTGTTGTGGTAGGGGTGGTGAGGGGTGGTGGTGAGGAGGTGAGTGAGGAGGTGGGGGATGAGGNTGAGGTGGTGGTGAGGATGAGGTGAGGAGGTGGTGGTGGTGAGGNTGAGGTGAGGAGGTGGTGGTGAGTGGTGAGTGTGTGGTGGTGGATGGTGAGTGTGTGAGTGAGCGTGTGGTGAGGTGGTGGTGAGTGGTGAGGTGTGGTGAGTGANGTGGTGAGCGTGTGCAGGTGAGCGTGTGGTGAGTGTGTGGTGAGTGAGCGTGTGGTGAGCGCTGTGAGTGAGATTACGAAGAAGATTGCAGTCTGCAGGAGACGATGGACCAGTTCAGTGACAAGGTGGGAACTTCACCAGCATCATCATCATCACCACCATCATCATCACCACCATCATGACCATCACCATCATCATCACCACCATCATGACCATCACCACCACCATCACCACCATCACCATCATCATCACTATCACCATCACCACCACCATCATGACATCATCACCACCATCATCATCATCACCACCACCACTACCACCTCACCACCACCACTACCATCATCACCACTACCATCATCACCACCACCACCATCACCACCACCACCATCCACCATNATCATCACCATCATCACCACCACCACTACCATCAACCACCATCATCACCACCACCATCATCACCACCACCACCATCATCACCACCACTACCATCACCACCACCACTACCACCACCACTACCACACCACCATCATCACCATCACCACCATCATCACCACCATCATGACCATCACCACCACCATCACCACCCACCATCAACACTAACCATCACCACCACCACTCATCACACCACCATCATCATCATCACACCACCACCACTAACCACACCACCACCACTACCATACACACCACCACCACCATCACCACCACCACCANCACACCATTACCATCATCACCATNACTATCACCACCACCACTACCCACCACCACTCACCACACCACCANCACCACCACATCACCACCACTACCATCACCACCACCACTACCACCACTACCANCACCATCATCACCACCACACACCACCACCACTACCACACCACCATCATCACCACCCACCACCACACCCACCACCACATCACCACACCACCACACACCAACCACACCACCACATCACCATCACTACCCACGCCACACCACCACACCACCACACTACCACACACCACCACCACTANCACCAACTACCACACCACCACTACCATCATTGCCACCACTACCACCACCACACCACACTACCACACACCACCACTAACCACACCACCACCACTACCACCACCATCACCACACCACCACTGAAACCANCACCACCACCACCACCACTACCACCATCACCACCACCACTAACCACCACCACCATCACCACACCACATACACCAACCACACACTAACCACNCACCACCACCACCACCACCACCATAACCACACCACCATCACCACTTACCACCATCACCACCACCACCACCACTACCACACCACCACCACTACACACCCACCACCANCACACCACCACCACCACCANTCACACCACCACCACACCACCACCACTACCACACTAACCACACCACCACTAACCATCACCACCATCACCACCACCACTAACCACACCACCACCANAACCACACCCACCACTACACACCATACCACCACCACTACCACCCCACCACTACCACCNTCACCACNACCACCATCACCACCACCACTACCACCATCACCACCACACTACCACCATCACCACCACCACCACCACCACCACTACCACCACCACACTACCACCATCACCACTACCACCATCACCACCACTACCACCATCACCACCANCACTACCATCACCACCACTACCACCACCATACGGACCACCACCATCATCACCACCACACGTACCATCGACCCTACCACCACCACCACTACCACCACCACCACCACTACCATCACCATCAGCCACTACCACCACCACTACCATCNCCACCACTACCACCACCACTACCATCATCACCACCACTACCACCAGTCAGTTCCACCACCACCNTCACCACCACTACCACCATCACCACCACCACNATCACCACCACTACNATACATCACCACCACTACCACCAGTCACCACCACTACCACCACACCACCACCACTACCACCNCACCACCACCATTAACACCACCCACCTCACCATCACCACCACCACNACCACCATCACCACCACCACTACCACCATCACACCNCCACTACCACCATCACCACCACCACTACCACCATCACACCACCACTACCACNACACCACCACCCTACCACCATCACCACCACCACTACCACCACCACTACCACCACCACTACCACCAACCACCCTACCACACCACCACCACCAACTACACACCATCACCACCACCATCACCACACCACTACCACCATCACCACCACCACTACACACCATCACCACCACCACTACCACCATCACCACCACCACTACCACCACACCATNACCACCACATCACCACCACCACCACCATCACCACCACCACTACACAACACCACCACCATCACCACCACCACTACCACCATCACCACCACCACTANCACCCACCACCACCACTACCACCATCACCACCACCACTACCACCATCACCACCACCACTACCACCACTCACCACCACCACTACCACCATCACCACCACCACTACCACCACCACTACCACCACCACCACTACCACCACACCACTACCACCACCACCACTACCACCACCACTACCACCATCACCACCACCATCACCACCACCACTACCACCATCACCACCACCACCACCATCACCACCACCACTACTCATCACCACCAACTCACCACCATCACCACCATCACCACCACCACCACCATCACCACCACCACNACCACCACCACTACCACCACCACCACCATCACCACCACCACTACACACCATCACCACCACCACTACCACCACTCACCACCACCACTACCACCATCACCANCACCACCACCACTACCACCATCACCACCACCACTACCACCATCACCACACCACCACTACCACTACCACCACCACCACTACCACCATCACCACCACCACTACCACCATCACCACCATCACCATCACCACNACCACCACCATCATCACCACCACCACTACCATCACCACTACCACCACCACTACCAGTGGNCATACACCACCACCACTANCATCATCATCACCACTACACACCACCACTGACCACCACCACCACTACATCATCACCACCACCATCACAATCACCACCACCACCACCATCACCACCACTACACCATCACCACCACCACCATCCCACCACTACCATCACCACCACCACTACNANCACCACCACCAACAACCACCACCACCACCATCATCACCACCACCATCATCACCACCACCACTACCATCACTACCACCACCACCACCACTACCACCACCANCACCACCATCATCACCACCACCACTACCATCACTCACCACCCCATACCACCACCACTACCACCACTACCACCACCACTACCACCCCACCACCTCTCACCTCACTCACCACCATCACCACCACCACCATTACCACTGTAGTAAGCTGCAAGAGGCTTGGACGACGGGGTTGGAGGCACACTTATTTATTAACACCAACTTGTGTACAGTAACGGGTACACCCAGCACTTGAAGCGGTATCGTCCCCTTCACTCGTCTAACAGGGAGACACAACATCTAACCCCACTAATCTACGCCCGAGTCCTCCACTACGGAGCTAGGGAGGCTACCTATCCCAGCCCTGGTCAAGCTGGGATCCCGGCACCCTGAGTCTCCAGACCGGCTCTTACAAGAACGTCAGTCTGGGCTCTCGGGGCCACGCCACCGGCTTGCCCTGGTCGGCCCTGACAAGGACAGCGAGCCAGGGAGCTCCGGGGCCTATTCTAGCTGGTCTTCACTCTTCGCTGGTTAAGCTAATACTCGACCTCGAGCCCTCCGGCTCACCACCTTTATAGCGCTCGGCCCCCGGGAGGGGCCCGTGGGGGATGCAGGTGCAGACGTTGGTGTGAGCACCTCCTCTGTGTACGGCCCTAACCACGCCCCTTGTGTTTGTTAGCCATCCGTGCCCATACATCTACACAATTACACCTCTACACTATTATAGAGTTTGGATAGCTACTACTACAGCCGGTGGATAAACTATACACTACACTATACACTCCACAGTAGTGCCGTACTGCGTAATGAATTGGCACGGTCTGTTCCTGTTGTTCTAAACCTTACTAAATGGCTGTGTCGGGTGGTGGCGGGTTTAACGACGGCGCAACATTTATATATTTATTATTTATCTATTTGGTTGTCTACGTTCATTGTCGTTGTTTTTATTTGCATTCCCCCGCCAGATTCGTCAAGCAAGAAATGGACGATAATGCAGCGCTTGGGAAGCGGCCAGACTCTACGGAGAGCCTGCAAGACATCGATGCTGGTGAGCACGGTGGCACCACGGTGGCTATGAGACGTTGACTACCTCGCCTGGTCTACAGGAGGTCGTGGGTTCGATCTCTCTCTCATCATCATCACGGTGGCTATGAGATGTTGACTACCTCGCCTGGTCTACAGGAGGTCGTGGGTTCGATCTCTCTCTCATCATCACGGTGGCTATGAGACGTTGACCACCTCGCCTGGTCTACAGGAGGTCGTGGGTTCGATCTCTCTCTCATCATCATCACGGTGGCTATGAGATGTTGACTACCTCGCCTGGTCTACAGGAGGTCGTGGGTTCGATCTCTCTCTCATCATCATCACAGTGGCTATGAGATGTTGACCACCTCGCCTGGGATACAGGAGGTCGTGGGTTCGATCTCTCTCTCATCATCATCACGGTGGCTATGAGATGTTGACTACCTCGCCTGGTATACAGGACGTCGTGGGTTCGATCTCTCTCTCATCATCATCACGGTGGCTATGAGATGTTGACTACCTCGCCTGGGATACAGGAGGTCGTGGGTTCGATCTCTCATCATCATCACGGTGGCTATGAGATGTTGACTACCTCGCCTGGTATACAGGAGGTCGTGGGTTCGATCTCTCTCTCATCATCACGGTGGCTATGAGATGTTGACTACCTCGCCTGGTATACAGGACGTCGTGGGTTCGATCTCTCTCTCATCATCATCACGGTGGCTATGAGATGTTGACTACCTCGCCTGGGATACAGGAGGTCGTGGGTTCGATCTCTCATCATCATCACGGTGGCTATGAGATGTTGACTACCTCGCCTGGTATACAGGACGTCGTGGGTTCGATCTCTCTCTCATCATCACGGTGGCTATGAGACGTTGACTACCTCGCCTGGTATACAGGAGGTCCTGGGTTCGATCCCGACCCTGACGCCTGTTGTACAATGCTCCCACCACACCGTCCTCCCCGCCCGTCCGTACCTTTGCAGCAGACAAGAAGACTGCAAGCGCCGCCGGCGACAAGCGGCACGCGTGCGGGCAGTGCGGCGAGCGCTTTCCCCACTTCGAGACGCACACGGGCGAGAAGCAGTACGTGTGCGCCGTGTGCGGCAAGGGCTTTGCGCACGACTTCAACTTGAACCTGCGAGTGAGGTCGCACACAGACGAGAGGCCGTACGTTTGCGAGGAGTACGGGAAGGGCTCCGCGCAGGCCTGCAACTTGAACCTGCGAGTGAGGTCGCACATGGACGAGAGGCCGTACGTTTGCGAGGAGTACGGGAAGGGCTCCGCAGGCCTGCAACTTGAACCTGCGAGTGAGGTCGCACACGGGCGAGAGGCCGTACGTGTGAGGAGTGCGGGAAGAGTTTTCCCGGCTGCTCCGACATGAAGAGGCACGCCAGGACGCACGCGGGCGAGAGAACGTACGTGTGCGACGAGTGCGGGCAGGGGTTCACGCAGGCGGACAGCTTGCGCGTGCACGCAAGGAAGCACACGGGGGAGAGGCCGTACGTGTGCGCAGTGTGCGGCAAGGGGTTTGCTTTGCGTCGCCACCTTCAGCGGCATTCGGTGACTCACGGGGAGTGAGTCTAGCTAGGGAGGGGGTCTAACCGAATACGTTTGGTGGTGCACACTGGGAGGCACGCACGCGGCCGTGAGAGGCTGTGAGCTCGGGGGGCGTCGGGAATTATTTCAAGAAACAAATTACACTACTATACACTATACACTACACTACTATACACTATACACTACACTACTATACACTATACACTATACTATACACTATACACTACACTACTATACACTATACACTACACTACTATACACTACACCACTATACACCACTATACACTACACTATACACTACACCACTATACACTACACTATATACTATTACACTATACACTACACTATACACTACTATACACTATACTAATAATTAATTGGTACGTTGTTTACGTGACAAACCTTACTGGCTGTGTCGGGTGGTGGAGGGTTACGACACAACATTGATACTTATGTGATCGAACCCAAAATACTTTAAGATGATTAATGAACACGCTGTCCCGACATTCACTGCAATCAATCCCAGCCTCGCACGTCTGCACGACGATCTTTAGAGAACACACCTTGTTGAAATCTTGCCCTAAAAGTCGTGGTTGTTTTCGGTATCCATGTCGTGCGCGCGAATAAAAACTCGAAGTGCCAAACAAACACCGCTCAATGTAGTACTGTTACTGTTATATGAATATGCCAAACGCCCGTTTATTCAACTCTATGTAGACGACATAAAATGCACCAAGGTGCCGTTTATTCCCTCTATTTTATTTCACCTTTATACTAGTAAATGCATTCGAGTTTCCCCATCTAAGGTCAATTAATCTCAGACGTGATCGTTTGGAAATGAAAGACTACGAGTCTTTAAATCTCACAGCGTTTCTTGTCAAAACAAACACTTTTAATTAACGTTACACTAGAATACAGTAATTTTTTCTTTAACTCCTCTATACCCGGTCGATATCCCTGTACCGGTACTGAGTATTATTCCTACCAGCCCACCCCGCAGGCTCCTGTTATGTTGATAATATAATTTTATGTAGATATCCACATTTACTTAATATTTTTCTTCTGCAGTTTTTATTGAAAATGCAATATTTGATATCTCAAAAACCTGATGTGATGGACAAAAACTGATGCCAGATTTGGAATCGGCACCCCAAAATTACCTTACAACCGTTGTTAATACCTAATGCCAGAACAACAAGTGTGTTGACCAGTGTTATTGTGTGTGTGTTACATGTATATTGCAACAGCGTGGTTTGCGTGGGGGGTGAATCCACCGGAACTCCGCCCCTCGCCGCGTGACGTCATGGCGCGAGATGAAGAAACGAAGAGACAGAAATGGCGGACGCGTTGTTGTCTCGCTCTGCGCTGCTGCTGCTGTTGTTGTTGTTGCTGCTGCTGCAGGCGATGGCGATCGCGATGGGCGGTGAGTCGGCGGTTGTCTGCTGGGACGTGCCATCTTATTCGCGAGGCTGCTTTGTTTTTGTGTGTGTTTGTCATAAGTTTGTGATAAGTTGCCAAGTGCACCTAGCCTGGCACGAGCGCTGTTGGTAACGGGGAGCGGTGGCGCACTGGTTAGCGACTGGGGGGGGGGGAGACAAAGGCGGCCGGGCGTGGTGCTGCTGCTGCTGACTCGCTAACAGCACTTGCCCCAACAGTCTGTGGAAGGCTACACGGGGATCTTTGTGGGTCTATGGGTCTCTGTATGAGTCTAGGGGTCTCTGTGTGAGTCTATGGGTCTCTGTGTGAGTCTATGGGTCTCTGTGTGAGTCTATGGGTCTCTGTGTGAGTCTATGGGTCTTGTGTGAGTCTATGTCTCTGTGTGAGTCTATGGGTCTCTGTGTGAGTCTATGGGTCTCTGTGTGAGTCTATGGGTCTCTGTGTGAGTCTATGCCTCTCTGAGTGAGTTTATGGGTCTCTGTATGAGTCTATGGGTCTCTGTGTGAGTCTATGGGTCTCTGTGTGAGTCTATGCCTCTCTGAGTGAGTCTATGCCTGTCTGAGTGAGTTTATGGGTCTCTGTATGAGTCTAGGGGTCTCTGTGTGAGTCTATGGGTCACTGTGTGAGTCTATGCCTCTCTGAGTGAGTTTATGGGTCTCTGTATGAGTCTAGGGGTCTCTGTGTGAGTCTGTGGGTCACTGTGTGAGTCTATGCCTCTCTGAGTAAGCCTGTGTGGGTAAATCTACGTGTTTGGGGCACTAACAGAGAAACACAAATACAATTACGTGACTCTTGAAGACATTACTTCACAACCGTGTCACCCCCCCCCCCCTCTTGGCAGCCGTCTCGTGGATAGAGAAAACGGAGGGGGAGACGGTGGTGCTGGGCTGCACCTGGAAGGTCGATCCGACGGCCACTGAGCAGCTGGACGTGGAGTGGTTCCTGCAGACGCCCACTACCAACATCTACGTGAGGAAGAGAGATACAGAGAGCCCGTCGCACACGCAGAGACGCCTGTAGGCTCCCACGCATTAATACTGAGCCCTAAGGATCGTATAGGAGCCTCAGTCTGGCTCCCTGAGGCTCAGTCATTAACACCGAACCCTATGGGAGTCTTAGTCTGGCTCTGTAAGTCTCAGTGATTAACACTGAACCCTATAGGAGCCTCAGTCTGGCTCCCTGAGGCTCTCTCATTAACACTGAGCTATAGGAGCCTCAGTCTACTATACACTACACTATACACTACACTATACACTACACTACACACTACACTTTACACTACACTATACACTACACTATACACTACACTATACACTACACTATATACTACAAGTCCACAGGCCAGAGGTCGCTAACAGGTTTTGATTCCTTACCCGTACCCGGCCGCACCAGGGTCGCAAATGGGTACCCGTACCCGTACCTGGCCTGGTACGGGTACCCGTTCCCTACCCGTACCCTACCCGAAATGAGTGACACACGGTTACTCACCAGTGACTCACGGCCTACCCGTACCCGGCCGCATCAGGGTCGCAAACGGGTACCCGGCTACCCGTACCTGGCTGGGTACGGGTAGCCGGGTATCGGGTAGGGTACGGGTATCGGGTACCCGGTTGCGACCTCTGCCACAGGCTCCTACGCAGCCACCCGTAGGTTCATACGTAGCCTCCAGCAGACTCCAACACAGACACCTGTAGGATCCTACGCAGAAGTCGCCCGCAGTCTCGTACAGAATCTGTATCTGCACTGCAGGAGGAATCCGATCAGCTGTAAAGCCCTTTGTCCACAGATGTCCAGTAGAGGCACGGGGGGGGGGGGGGTCAGAACGTTCCAACAACAAACGGCTACAAGAACACGATAGGAGTGCAAAGTATAGGAAAACAAATGTCACTTAAACAGTCTAAAAATCAATAGAAGTGTAAACCTGGTAAAGCCCACTCAGCTCTGAGCTTCTTTATTCAGAAGCGACCTGGCCACACACGATTGCCCATCAAGGTGGCTTATCATCATCATCACGTGCACAGACGGCCTGGCCTGGCACAACACACCCTGGCAATGTGTCACCGCCGCTCAGTGACGAATGCTGGCTGCTGCTGCTGTGGTGTCGGTGTGTGTAGTGCTGCGTGCATTTGTCAGTAATCTCAGTTGATCAACCCTCTGCAGAGGTCGCAAACGGATTTTGATTCCTTACCCGTACCCGGCCGCACCAGGGTGGCAATCGGCTACCCGTACGCTACCCGATACCCGGCTACCTGTACCCGGCCGGGTATAGGGTAGGGTACGGGTATTGGGTACCCGATTGCGACCTCTGGGATGAAGCCATGTTGCAGGCGCGGGTGGGTTGATTCTAGGAACTTGAATTGTGAGAAGAGACAAGACGTTGGGAAATGAGCGACAAACGGTGACTCACCAGTGACTCACGGCCTACCCGTACCCGGTTGCACCAGGGTCACAAACGGGTACCCATTGCCATACCCGGCCGGGTAGCCGGGTACGAGTATCGGGTACCTGGTTGCGACCTCTGACCCTCTGGCTCTGCCCCGTGACCTGCCAGTGGACAACACCACTGACGATAATAACGAACCGCTGCTGGCCCACGCCTAGGTTCTCTCGGCCTGAAACGAGTACCCGCTGCGGTTGCCTAGCGAACGTCGTCGCTGGGGGTGCCGGGCACCACCCCACCACCCACGTGACGTTGCCTTCATAGGCGTCGTGGGAAGCAGGAGCGTCGATAGCGCTCCGTCGCGCTACGAACCTGGAGACCCGAGTTCGATTCCCACTCGTGGCCCAACACCGAACGTGGTCCCTGGGCCTTCCCTAGGTCAACTCGGCCTAAAATGCGGTTGCGTAGCGAACGTCTCCACCGTAGCCGGCCTCCACTGCAGCGAGCGCTCTGCCCGGCAGTGCGCTGTTTAGCTGGCGGTGGCGGCGGTGGTGGTGGCGGTGGTGGTGGCGGTGGTGGTGGCGGTGGCGGTGGCGGTGGTGGTGGCGGTGGTGGTGGCGGTGGTGGTGGCGGTGGTGGTGGTGGCGGTGGTGGCGGCGGCGGTGGTGGCGGTGGTGGCGGCGGTGGCGGCAGTGGTGGTGGTGGTGGCGTGGTGGCGGTGGTGGCGGCGGTGGCGGTGGTGGTGGCGGTGGTGGCGGTGGTGGTGGCGGCGGTGGTGGCGGTGGCGGTAGTGGTGGTGGCGGTGGTGGCGGCGGATACCTTTTTGTCCCCCTATCCTCAGTTGGCCACGTTCGTCGGGGACGAGGAGCACGTCTACCCGGACTTCGCGTCCCGCGTGCGCTTCGTGCGCAACGTGACGCAGCGGGACGCGTCGCTGCAGATCGCCGCGCTGCAGGGGAACGACGGGGGAGTCTACACGTGCAGAGTGAAGTTTGGCGCTTTCATCCAGCAGGTGCCCATCAGGCTCGTCGTGCTGGGTAACGAACGCACGCGCGCGCATGTACACACACGTACACGCACGTACACGCACACATGTAGACACACGTACACGCACGCACGTACACGCACATACACGCACGCACGTACACGCACGCATCTAGACACACGTACACGCAGCCCCAGTAGCTTCCCGTCACGTGGCCAACCGCGCCAAACCAAGCGCAACAGAGAACACTTGAAGCTGTTGTGAGCCCTTGCCAGAGGTCGCAATCGGGTACCCGATACCCGTACCCTACCCGGCCGGGTACGGGTAGCCGGGTATCGGGTAGGGTACGGGTAGCCGTTTGCGACCCTGGTGCGGCCGGGTACGGGTAAGGAATCAAAACCCGTTTGCGACCTCTGCCCCTTGCTCCCTCCCCACTCTCCCAGCTGGTGCAGTGAAGGCGAGCCAGCCCAGCTGCGTGGTGAACGGTTCGGTGCTGCAGGGCAAGGAGCTGTCTCTGCGGTGCCTGTCCACAGAAGGGACGTCGCCCATCAGCTACGAGTGGAAGAAGGCTGGCGGAGAGGAACCATTACCCTCCGTGCTGGGTGGGTGCCACCTCTACCAGTGCGAGCAATGTGACGACGACGATGTGATGTGTGGTGTGTGTGTGGTGTGTGTGTGTGGTGTGTGGTGTGTGTGGTGTGTGTGGGTGTGTGTGTGGTGTGTGTGTGGTGTGTGTGTGGTGTGTGTGTGGTGTGTGTGCGGTGTGTGTGTGGTGTGTGTGGGTGTGATGCGTGGTGTGTGGGTGGTGTGTGTGTGGTCTGTGTGTGTGTGGTGTGTGTGTGGTGTGTGTGTGGTGTGTGTGTGGTGTGTGTGTGGTCTGTGTGCGGTGTGTGTGTGGTGTGTGTGGGTGTGATGCGTGGTGTGTGTGGTGTGTGTGTGGTCTGTGTGTGTGGTGTGTGTGTGGTGTGTGTGGGTGTGATGGTGTGTGTGGGTGGTGTGTGTGTGGTCTGTGTGTGTGTGGTGTGTGTGTGTGGTGTGTGTGTGGTGTGTGTGTGGTGTGATACGTGGTGTGTGTGTGGTGTGTGTGTGGTGTAATACGTGGTGTGATACGTGGTGTGATACGTGGTGTGTGTGGTGTGATGCGTGGTGTGATACGTGGTGTGTGTGTGGTGTGTGTGTGGTCTGTGTGTGGTGTGTGTGTGGTGTGTGTGTGTGGTGTGTGTGTGGTGTGTGTGNTGTGTGTGTGGTGTGTGTGGTGTGTGTGTGGTCTGTGTGTGGTGTGTGTGGTGTGATACGTGGTGTGTGTGTGGTGTGTGTGGTGTGATACGTGGTGTGTGTGTGGTGTGTGTGTGTGTGGTGGTTGTGTGTGGTGTGATACGTGGTGTGTGTGTGGTGTGTGTGTGGTGATGCGTGGTGTGTGTGTGGTGTGTGTGTGGTGATGCGTGGTGTGTGCGTAGTGCAGTGACGCTGGCGTGCGTGTGATACGTGGTGTGCCGCGTGCAGCAAGCAGTAACGCCAGGCGCCGTGACGGGCGCCGTGACGGGCGCCGTGACGGGCGCCGTGACGGGCGCCGTGCCGGGCGTGTCTCTCGTCGTCACCGTAATCGGCTTCTTCGTCTGGTGCCGGCTGTGCAACCGAGACTATCGCAACGACAGCTGGTGAGGTCCCACCCGCTCCCTCGCCCACTCGCCGGCCGCCCGCTCATCTGCTCATTCGCCCACTGACCCACTGACCCACTCACCCACTCACCCACTGACCCACTCACCCACTGACCCACTCACCCACTGAGCCACTCACCCACTGAGCCACTCACCCACTCACCCACTGACCCACTCACCCACTGACCCACTCACCCACTCACCCACTGACCCACTGACCCACTCACCCACTGACCCACTCACCCACTGACCCACTCACCCACTCACCCACTGACCCACTCACCCACTGACCCACTCACCCACTCACCCACTGACCCACTGACCCACTCACCCACTGACCCACTGACCCACTGACCCACTCACCCACTCACCCACTGACCCACTCACCCACTGACCCACTCACCCACTCACCCACTGACCCACTCACCCACTGACCCACTGACCCACTCACCCACTGACCCACTGACCCACTCACCCACTCAGCCACTGGCCCACTCACCCACTCACCCACTCAGCCACTGGCCCACTCAC
Source organism: Lethenteron camtschaticum (assembly GCA_018977245.1). Lineage (NCBI taxonomy): Eukaryota > Metazoa > Chordata > Hyperoartia > Petromyzontiformes > Petromyzontidae > Lethenteron > Lethenteron camtschaticum. The sequence goes on along the minus strand of WFAB01002807.1, from coordinate 5,962 downwards.
CCATTGAGCCGCTCGCCCACTCACCCACTGACCCACTCACCCACAGGCCCGCTCGCCCACTGACCCACTGGCACAGCACCCGCGTTGTTGCGAATCGGACAGTGACAGCCTCTGTGTGTGCGAGCGTGAACTCGTGACCCCGTGACCTTACTGGACCTCTGTGAAAGAGAGCTTCATAGCTCATCGGATTCCTTTCCTCCTCCAGCCTGAATACAGACTCTTGATTCTGAGCATACGTGACTTTTAACAGATGGACGTTTATCTGATTCCCTCCCTCCCGTGCCTCCCTCACCACCCTCCCTCCCTCACCTCCCTCCCTCACCTCCCTCGCCTCCCTCCCTCGCCTCCCTCCCTCACCTCCCTCGCCTCCCTCCCTCACCTCCCTCGCCTCCCTCGCCTCCCTCCCTCACCTCCCTCACCTCCCTCCCCTGCCTCCCTCACCTCCCTCACCTCCCTCCCTCACCTCCCTCGCCTCCCTCCCTCGCCTCCCTCCCTCACCTCCCTCGCCTCCCTCCCTCACCTCCCTCGCCTCCCTCGCCTCCCTCCCTCACCTCCCTCACCTCCCTCCCCCCTGCCTCCCTCACCTCCCTCCCTCTCTCGCCTCCCGTAGCAGGATGGACGACTGCCCCCCGTGTCGATGAGCCGCCCGCAACCCACGTCCGCGGCCCACGATCCGCCCAGCACGGTCGACACGCTCCAGAAAATGGCACCACGTTCCGTGCTGTAGCAGACTTGTTCAGCCTCCTGACGGTGTAGCTTCCACGCTATAACAGGCGCGTTATGACGTTGCAGGTTCCACGCTATAACAGGCGCGTTATGACGGTGCAGCTTCCACGCTGTAACGGGCGCGTTATGACGTTGTAGCTTCCACGCTATAACAGGCGCGTTATGACGTTGTAGCTTCCACGCTATAACAGGCGCGTTATGACGTTGCAGGTTCCACGCTGTAACGGGCGCGTTATGACGGTGCAGCTCCCATGCTGTAACGGGCAGGTCACCGGCCTTGCCTCGGAATGACGCCATCGCCTTGGCCAACAAGGTTTGTTTTCTTTTCATATTAGAGTGTTGTGTTTTTTCTTCTTGGTTCTTTCGGTAAAGTCGCGTAGAAGGGAAGTAATAAAAGAATAAAAGTTCATCTTTTTTTATTTTATTATTCCCCTTCTGCGTGACTTTACCGAACCAAGAAGATGAATAAGAATAAAACATTTTTGAAAGGAAATAATAAAACATATTTTTATTATTTCCCTTCTACGCGACTTTACCGAACCAAGAAGATGAATCCCTGCAGTCACGAAAGCTTTAAATCGAAATGTTATGTTTTTTCTTCTTGGTTCTTTCGGTAAAGTCACGTAGAAGGGAAGTAATAAAATAATAAAAATAAAACATAATAAAATAATTCTCACGACGTTTCGGCCACAACGCAAGCAGCCGTCCTCAGGTGAAGACCAGGTCTGTCGAGGCGACATTAAGACGCTGTCTTTCCGACAGACCTGTTCTACACCTGAGGACGGCTGCTTGCGTTGTGGCCGAAACGTCGTGAGAATTATTTTATTATGTTTTATTTTTAATATTTTATTATTTCCCTTCTACGTGACTTTACCGAAAGAACCAAGAAGATGAATCCCTGCAGTCACGAAAGCTTTAAATCGAAAATGTTGTAATGTAATTTTGGGGGGGTGCTGATTCCAAATCTGGCATCAGTTTTTGTCTATCACGTGAGGTTTTTGAGATATCAAATATTGCATTTTCAATAAAAAATGTGGAAGAAAAATATTAAATAAATGTGGATATCTACATAAAATGATATTATAAACACACCATCCTAAAAATACAGCACCATATTTTAATACTAAAGCAGTCACTGACTCGCAACAACTTGCAATCATAAGTGACAGAGTTAACTTCGGGTAAAATCAATGAAAATGGGGTATGCCGATAGCATGAAAATGAGATGTGATGGAGCAAATCTGAGATCAGATTTGGAATCGGCAAATTAGTCTAGAACAGCTGCAAAAGTCCAGGCCAGAAAACAATGTTTGTTTTGTTGTTGACCAGTGTTACTTAACCAAGCCATGGCTGCTTGAGATATATTGCTGCAAATACGTAAATACGGACGATCAAATTGGCCACCCCCAAAGAACAAATTAGAATGTACACCGTAACCCAAGCTATCAAACCTCATCACACAGCAGAGACCCATAGACTCATCACACAACAGAGACCCACAGACTCATCACACAGCAGAGACCCATAGACTCATCACACAACAGAGACCCACAGACTCATCACACAGCAGAAACCCATAGACTCAGCACACAGCAGAGACCCATAGATTCATCACACAGCAGAGACCCATAGACTCATCACACAGCAGAGACCCATAGACTCATCACACAGCAGAGACCCATAGACTCATCACACAGCAGAGAGCCATAGACTCATCACACAGCACAGAGCCATAGACTCATCACACAGCAGAGACCCATAGACTCATCACACAGCAGAGAGCCATAGACTCATCACACAGCAGAGACCCATAGACTCATCACACAGCAGAGAGCCATAGAGTCATCACACAGCAGAGACCCACAGACTCATCACACAGCAGAGACCCATAGACTCATCACACAGCAGAGACCCATAGACTCATCACACAGCAGAGAGCCATAGACTCATCACACAGCAGAGAGCCATAAACTCATCACACAGCAGAGTGTGTGTGTGAGTGTGTGAGCGACTGGGTGAGTGAGTGTGTGAGTGAGTCGGTGTGTGAGTGGGTGGGTGAGTGAGTGGGTGAGTGAGTGAGTGGGTGGGTGAGTGAGTGGTGGGTGAGTGAGTGAGTGAGTGGGTGGGTGAGTGGGTGGGTGGGTGGAGTGGGTGGGTGAGTGGGTGGGTGGGTGAGAGTGAGTGGGTGGGTGAGTGAGTGGTGGGTGAGTGGGTGGGTGAGTTGGGTGGGTGAGTGGGGAGTGGGTGGGTGAGTGGGTGGGTGAGTGGGTGGGTGAGTGGGTGGGTGTGTGAGTGGGTGTTAAGAGTTTGATGTTTTATTGATTTAGAATTTAGGTGTTTTTTTCCTGTAATGGTTTTTTGTTAATGTTTTAGTGGAAATAAAGTCCTGAAAAGTATCTTCCTCTCCCTCCACTCTCTCGGCCAAGTATCTGCCACTGTTGGTTGTGAGTGTCGCATGATTGGGATCCTTCTTTCCCTCCTATGCGGATTTAATTTGATATGCTGATTTACACGCAACATATTTCAGACTTCCCTGTTTCGATTGCTTGTGTGTCTGTCAACTCACCCACCTACTCACCAACTCACCCACCCACTCGCCAACTCACCTACCCACTCACCCACTCACCAACTCACCCACCTACTCACCAACTCACCCACCAACCCAACCATCCACTCACCCACCCACTCACCCACCCACTCACCAACTGACCCATCCACTCACCAACTCACCCACCAACTCACCCACCCACTCACCAACTCACCTACCCACTCACCCATCCACTCACCCATCCACTCACCAACTCACCCACCCACTCACCATATCACCCACCCACTCACCCATCCACTCACCAACTCCCATCCACTCACCAACACCCACCTACTCACCAACTCACCCACCAACCCAACCCAACCATCCACTCACCCACCCACTCACCCACCCACTCACCAACTGACCCATCCACTTACCAACTCACCCACCAACTCACCCACCCACTCACCAACTCACCCACCCACTCACCCATCCACTCACCCATCCACTCACCAACTCACCCACCCACTCACCATATCACCCACCCACTCACCCATCCACTCACCAACTGACCCATCCACTCACCAACTCACCCACCAACTCACCCACCCGTCTGTAACGCGAGCGTCAATGGGGTTGTTGCTGGGCTCTGGTCCAATCACGCGGCCCGGGGTATTGGGGGCGGAGCCTGGTCTGCGGGGCGTGTGGGAGGGGCCACCGGTCACCTCGGCAGCTCCAATGGGAGGCGAGGTGAATGGGGGCGGAGCCAGCGGGGCAGTATGGGAAGGCCGGATCTGACGATCCGGGAGGGGAGGAGTCAGGATCACGTGGGGGAATGGATATAAGTGGGAGCCCGGAAGAGATCGGGGCAGTTGGGGAAGTTAAGAGTCTGAGCCACGCTGGGTGGTGAGAAAGAGAGATCCGCGCCATCGGCCACGTGGCCGAAGGACCTCAGCACGCCGTCGGCCAGCGGTGTGCGAAGTGCGGGAGTGGAGGAGCTAACGGAGGAGCGTGTGGGGCGCGCGCGAGACGACGCTGGTCCGTGGAGGAGACCAGTGGGGGGTGCGGAGAAGAACCTGAATAAAAGACAAGCGGAGACCAGCAGTGCCTGGCAGAGTCTTTTATTACACGTCTAAGAGAATTAATGAAACAAGGTCGAAATTGCTACAGTACCGTATACAAACTTCACATTCGTCAGTCCTGCACAGACAGACTCCGAGTAGTACTCGCAATCAGCCATAAGTTGAGATTTGCAAAAGCTCTGATCAATTAAGAGTTCAGTTCTTTGTCAGGCAGATGAAGTATCACTGAAAGGTTTTTTTTTCGTTTTTCTTAATATTTCGAGTCACTTGCAGAGTAAAGGACCTCAAGAAGTTGTACTGCACTAAGCTAAGAGTTTGTGATCAAGTGAATACTCGAATGGACAAACGGAGACTTGAGTCGCACACCGATATCAAGTGCGCATGAAATGATTCTCCAAGGGATAGGCTGACCGGGTGTTCAACTCCGACCCACTCGCCTCGGCATTCTCGCAGGCCAATGGCAATTTCTGGATCGGACTGCAGAAGGTTGGAATCGTACCACCAGGAGCAGGCAACAAGCAACAGCGGTAGTGGTGGGTGGATGATTTTTTATTATGAACGGGTGTTGATTTACCTTGCGTCAACTCCATCATCAACATCATTAACAACATCCAAAACATCATCAACATCAATATTAACACCATCTTCAACATCATCAACATCGTCTCTCTATGTCTCTGTGTCTCTCTGTGTCTCTCTCTCTGTCTCCCTGTCTGTGTCTATCTCGCTTTTGGGTTTGAGCAATCGATGTCCCGCAGAGGGCGGTGGAAATGATAAAACAATTTTTTTTTTACAATGAACATGAAGTAAATACATTTGAACATCCCAACATCGAGCTACAGTTTGTAAATTAATTCTCAAATGACGATTCTCGCAACGCGTCAGCACATGGCGCATACACGCACAATCGTCGTGTACGGCAAACGAATGACCAATCCTCTTCAAATCAAAATATTAAATATGATCGCCCGTGAAGAACCAACGGTGAACGAGCAGTTAGCGATGAACCCCCCGGCAACGTGGCTCAGTGGGAAAGGGGGCCAGGTTCAATCCCTGATTGGGGTCACGACTCAGCCCATCATCATCATCATCACAACTAAAGTGAGGGAAGTGAACCTGCAGTGCACCACAGCCACCTCGCTCCGTTCCTCTCACACATCCCACCCTCTCTCCCTCTCTCCTTCATTTCTACCCCCCGCCTCCCCCGCTCACCCTTTCCTTTCATCACCCGATGTCCATCTCATTCTCTACCTCCATCCCTCTCCTGCCCTCCCTCTCCCTCACGGTTCCTAAACGGAACGATTCTCCCCCAAAATCTCAACAGACCCCTCTCCCTCCCCCTATCCACCCCCTCTCCCTCCCTCCCCCTATCCACCCCCTCTCCCTCCCTCCCCGTCTCCCACTCTCCCTCCCTCCCTCCCCCTCTCACCCCTCTCCCTCACGGTTCCTAAACGGAACGATTCTCCCCCAAAATCTCAACAGACCCCTCCTCCCTCCCTCTCCACCCCCTCTGCCTCCCTCTCCCTGTCCACCCCTCTCCCACTCTCCCCTCTCCACCCCTCCCTCCCCCTCCCCTCCCTCCCCCCCTCTCCCACCCCCTCCTCCCCCTCTCCACCCTCCCCTC
>WFAB01002806.1:0-26608 GCA_018977245.1 Lethenteron camtschaticum | reverse complement strand
GTAGTAGCTACATCATCATCAGTGACGTAGTAGCTACATTATCAGTGACGTAGTAGCTACATTATCAGTGACGTAGTAGCTACATTATCAGTGACGTAGTAGCTACATATCAGTGACGTAGTAGCTACATATCAGTGACGTAGTAGCTACATTATCAGTGACGTAGTAGCTACATCATCAGTGACGTAGTAGCTACATTATCAGTGACGTAGTAGCTACATTATCAGTGATGTAGTAGCTACATCATCAGTGACGTAGTAGCTACATCATCAGTGACGTAGTAGCTACATTCATCAGTGACGTAGTAGCTACATTCATCAGTGATGTAGTAGCTACATCATCAGTGACGTAGTAGCTACATCATCAGTGATGTAGTAGCGACATTATCAGTGATGTAGTAGCTACATTATCAGTGACGTAGTAGCTACATTATCAGTGATGTAGTAGCTACTTTATCAGTGACGTAGTAGCTGCATCATCAGTGACGTACTGGCTACTTCATCAGTGACGTGGTAGCTACATTATCAGTGACGTAGTAGCTACATTATCAGTGGCGTAGTAGCTACATTATCAGTGATGTAGTAGCTACATTATCAGTGATGTAGTAGCTACATCATCAGTGATGTAGTAGCTACATTATCAGTGACGTAGTAGCTACATCATCAGTGACATAGTAGCTACATTATCAGTGACGTAGTAGCTACATTATCAGTGATGTAGTAGCTACTTTATCAGGGACGTAGTAGATGCATCATCAGTGACGTACTGGCTACTTCATCAGTGACGTGGTAGCTACATTATCAGTGACGTAGTAGCTACATTATCAGTGGCGTAGTAGCTACATTATCAGTGATGTAGTAGCTACATTATCAGTGATGTTGTAGCTACATCATCAGTGACGTAGTAGCTACATTATCAGTGACGTAGTAGCTACATCATCAGTGACGTAGTAGCTACATTATCAGTGACGTAGTAGCTACATTATCAGTGACGTAGTAGCTACATTATCAGTGACGTAGTAGCTACATTATCAGTGACGTAGTAGCTACATTATCAGTGACGTAGTAGCTACATTATCAGTGACGTAGTAGCTACATTATCAGTGACGTAGTAGCTACATTATCAGTGACGTAGTAGCTACATTATCAGTGACGTAGTAGCTACATCATCAGTGACGTAGTAGCTACATACGTATACTACATCAGTGACGTAGTAGCTACATCATCAGTGACGTAGTAGCTACATCATCAGTGACGTAGTAGCTACATCATCAGTGACGTAGTAGCTACATCATCAGTGACGTAGTAGCTACATCATCAGTGACGTAGTAGCTACATCATCAGTGACGTAGTAGCTACATCATCAGTGACGTAGTAGCTACATTATCAGTGACGTAGTAGCTACATTATCAGTGACGTAGTAGCTACATCATCAGTGACGTAGTAGCTACATCATCAGTGACGTAGTAGCTACATTATCAGTGACGTAGTAGCTACATTATCAGTGACGTAGTAACTACATTATCAGTGAAGTATTAGCTACATCATCAGTGACGTAGTAGCTACATCATCAGTGACGTAGTAGCTACATCATCAGTGACGTAGTAGCTACATCATCAGTGACGTAGTAGCTACATCATCAGTGACGTAGTAGCTACATCATCAGTGACGTAGTAGCTACATCATCAGTGACGTAGTAGCTACATCATCTATGACGTAGTAGCTACATCATCAGTGACGTAGTAGCTACATTATCAGTGAAGTAGTAGCTACATCATCAGTGACGTAGTAGCTACATCATCAGTGACGTAGTAGCTACATTATCAGCGGTGTAGTAACTACATCATCAGTGACGTAGTAGCTACATTATCAGTGACGTAGTAGCTACAGCATCAGTGACGTAGTAGCTACATCATCAGTGACGTAGTAGCTACATTATCAGTGACGTAGTAGCTACATCATCAGTGACGTAGTAGCTACATCATCAGTGACGTAATAGCTACATTATCAGTGATGTAGTAGCTACATCATCAGTGATGTAGTAGCTACATTATCAGTGATGTAGTAGCTACATTATCAGTGACGTAGTAGCTACATCATCAGTGACGTAGTAGCTACATCATCAGTGACGTAGTAGCTACATTATCAGTGACGTAGTAGCTACTTCATCAGTGACGTAGTAGCTACATAATCAGTGACGTAGTAGCTACATTATCAGTGACGTAGTAGCTACATCATCAGTGATGTAGTAGCTACATTATCAGTGATGTAGTAGCTACATCATCAGTGACGTAGTAGCTACATCATCAGTGACGTAGTAGCTACATCATCAGTGACGTAGTAGCTACATTATCAGTGACATTGAAGTGCTCAATCGATCGTCGCAAAATAAAAATGGCAGCCACGAACAACCACCACAAGTCGTTGCGTAGCTCTTTTGCCAATGCGACTTGATCATCGATTATTCCGTCTTCCACACACTCTAACGCGAGTCACACAGCAACAACAACCACAACAACAAAAAACACAACAACAACCGCCATTCGCCACTAGGTGGCGGTGACGTCACCACGGGCTTTGTGCCAGGCTAGGTGCACGTTGATGCCACGTGAAGTGTCAAACGCCCGCTGGCAGGTCACGGGGACAGATCCAGCAGGTGCCACGGGTCGACTGACTGAGACGACTGAGATGACTGGCTGATGCACCACCTGTGCCCCCTACTGTGCCAACTTGCTGTGCTTTAGCCACCCAGCGCTCCGTTCGTTGTTGTGAGCGTCGCTCCTCCACCCTCCGTTGTTGCTGGAGGGAGAACGCCTCCAACTGCCCAGTAGCGTCCTTCACGAGCCTCCTCCACAAGTACGCGCACAAACACGTACACGCACATCACGTCCACACACACGTACAAAGACAAAGATCCCCCGTATAGCCTGAACAGACTGTAGGGGCAAGTGCTGTTAGCGAGCACCTATGAAGGCCGGAACGGTACACGAGGGGGTGGGTGGCCAGCACCACGCCCGACCGCCTTTGTCTCCCTAGTGGCGATGTTTACACACAGCACCAGGTACTCATTTAAGGCTGAGTCGACCTAGGGGAGGCCCAGGACCGGTTCAGATAATCGTCACTGGTGTTAGCCGTGAGCGGGAATCGAACCCGGGTCGCCAGGTTCATAGCGCAGCTCGCTAACCGCTACACACACGTACACGCACATCCACCTACACATATTGAGTTTAGTGGCGTTGCTCCCACCCCCGCATCTCTCTTATGAGCACTGTTTCCTACGTATGGTGCGAAAGAGGTTCAACATTCAAACATTAGCACAGGCGGTGGCGTGAAGTCCCTAATTAGCATGAAGAGCGTAACATGTGTAACTAGTGTAACTAGTATAACTAGCATGACTAAAATAACTAACGTATCTAGCGTTACTAGAGTGGGGACACGACTGCCCCCGCCGCACCAGTCCTCACTGATTTGTCATCACAACTTCAGCGGACTGACTGTGGTGCCCTGCGGCTTGTCTCGTTCTTTGGCGATAGTAAGCCTCAACTAAACTCGCCCAATTTAAAGCTTTCGTGACTGCAGGGGGTTCGTATTCTTGGTTCTTTCGGTAAAGTCACGTAGAAGGGAATAATAAAATAATGAAAATAAAACAATAACATTCTCACGACGTTTTGAAAAAACCGTCACTTAAAAAAAAATCTTGCCGTGGTTTTCACACCTGATTATGAATGCTTGTGTTGCAATCGAAACGTCGTGAGAATTGTATCGTTTATATTTATTCTTTTATAATTTCCCTTCTACGTGACTTTACCGAAAGAACCAAGAATATAAACTCGTCCACTTCAGCATTTTTTTTTTGCTGTGGTTTCACGCCTGATGAAGATTGCTTGTGTTGCAATCGAAACGTCGTGATTTGTTTTGTTTTATTTTATTTTTAACTACGTGACTTTACCGATAGACCCAAAGAGTATAACTAACTATTGTTTTAAGTTTAACCAGTTAAGAGGCACCACCACCTCTACTGGGATATAATAATAAAAATAGTTCAGCGACCCTGGGCTATCGCGAACGATGGCTCGGAGAATTGCACTAATATCATCGTCGTCGTCATCGTCTGGAAATGTGTAGTGGCATGTGAATGACGCTAAACGCGTGTTGATGTCGATTACACAAAATGTGGAGGGGAAAACGAAAAACCGGAGGAAGATCGAGCCCAGACCTCCTGTATACCAGGCGAGGTAGTTGACATCTCCTAGCCACCGTGATGATGATGAGAGAGAGAGAGACACGCAAACTCCAAATATACAACAGCAGGCATCGTCAGGGTCAGAATCGAACCCACGACCTCTTGTCAACCAAGCGAGGTAGTCAACATCTCCTAGTCACCGTGATGATGATGATGAGAGAGAGATACGCAAACTCCAAATATACAACAGCAGGCATCGTCAGGGTCAGAATCGAACCCACGACCTCCTGCATACCAGGGGAAGTAGTTAACATCTCCTAGCCACCGTGATGATGATGATAAGAGAGAGACACGCAAACTCCAAATATACAGCAGAAAGCGTCAAGGTGTGGATCGAACACACGACCTCCTGTATACCAAGCGAGGTAGTTAACATCTCCCAGCCACGTAAATAATACACGGGTACAAATGTAGGCAATGTTTGGCGGTGGTGGGGGGTGGAAGGGGCGGGGGGGTAGCGGTGGTGTGGGGGCGGGTGCGTGGGGGGGCCTACATCAGTAATAATTAACGGGGCCATCGATCCATTCGTCCCTTCACTACAGCTCAAAGCGTTTAGCCCGCAGGGAAGGTCAGCTCAGCTGGGTGCTGTGTGGTTGTGGGTGGGTGAATGGGGGGGGGTGTTGTAGAGGATGTGGGTTGTGGGGGGGGTATGTGGAGTGAAGGCTGAATTGGAGAGGGCAGAGTTATAGCCGCTCGTTCGATGCCCCGAAGCGGAAGGTTTTTTTTGTGGTGGGGGCGGAGGAGGAGGGTCTGGGTTGGGTGACGGTGCGGTGAGTGCCACAGTGACTAGGAGATGTTAACTACCTCGCCTGGTATACAGGAGGTCGTGGGTTCGATCCCGATCCTGACGATGCCTGCTGCTGTGTATTTGTAGTTTGCGTGTCTCTCTCTCTCGTCATCATCATCACGGTGGCTAGGAGATGTTGACTACCTCGCTTGGTACACAGGAGGTCGTGGGTTCGATCCCGAACCTGACGATGCCTGCTGCTGTATATTTGGAGTTTGCGTGTCTCTCTCTCTCTCGTCATCATCATCACGATGGCTAGGAGTTGTTGACTACCTCGCCTGGTACACAGGATGTCGTGGGTTCGATCCCAACCCTGACAATGCCTGCTGTTGTATAGTTGGAGTTTGCGTGTCTCCCTCTCTCCCCTGGCCGCGTGGATTATTCTCCGACTCTCCGATGATGATGAAGATGATGATAAGCCACTTTCTTGAGCAGGTTATCATTCGTGATATCCAGGTCAGCTCTGTAAAAGTATAACCCGTAAAAACAAAGTTTTTCACTCTAAATCCTTTATATGCGTGGCGGCTAGAGTCCTCTCGTCCTCTGGCTTGAGATGGCTGCCACCTATGGGTCAGATGATTGTCTGCCAGTATTAAGCAATTGGTAATTAAATATTTAATTTGTTTTCCCTAAACAGTGTAAAATTTTGGATTTTTTTTTTTCACGAACATTAATTGTCTCGCACAACGAGTCTGTGTGCAAAATGTCAGCTCGACTGGATCACGGGAAGTGGGTTTAAAAACGACCGAAAGGTTGCAACGGTCGTAAGCAAGTACGCAAGCAAGTGAACTTAATATAAAGGATTTAAAAAGAGCGACACAGGAGCTCACTGCTGTTAGCGAGCACCTATGAAGGCCGCCACGGCACGCAAGGGAGCGGGTGGCCAGCACCACGCCCGGCCGCCTTTGTCTCCCGAGGGGCGATGATTGCTACACGCCGCACCAGGTACACATTTGAGGCTGAGTCGACCTAGCGGACGCCCAATGACCGGTTCGGATAATCGTCGCTGATGTTGGTGGCCGTGAGCGGGAATTGAACTCGGGTCGCCGGGTTCGTATCCCAGCATAGCGCTAACCACTACACTACACACAAAGACAAAGATCCCCCGTATAGCCTGTAACAGACTGTTAGGGCAAGTGCTGTTCGCGATAAGCACCTATGAAAGCCGACACTGTGGCACACGAGGGGGTGCGTGACTAGCACCACGCCCGGCCGCCTTTGTCTCCCCCCTAGGCACCGCACCAGGGACCCATTTGAGACTGAGCAGACCTAGGGGAGCCCCAGGACCGGTTTGGAAAATCGTCACTCGGGTCAACTCGGGTCTTCGTGCTCCCAGCGCGCTAACCACTGCACCACCGCTCACAGGCACAAAGACAAAGATCCCACGGGTAGCCTTAACAGACACACACACACACACACGTATGTACAGACGCACACATATACATATAGACACGGACACACACGATATAAATTACACGGCATATTTGCAGTCAAGATGGCCGAGATAATTTTTCCATTAAGGTCCCGATATTTTTTAGGCTAATGATGGAATTTTCACTGCACACTCGCTCTCTCTCTCTCGTGTGGTCACGGTAATGCCCTCGCTTCTCTCTCTCTCTCTCTCATCTTCCGATTTCCATCGCGGCCATCCGACGGCGCCACCGGTCATCCATCGCACGACTCACCGCGCGGAGCCATTCATAACGGAGAAACGCGCGTGGCCCTGGCGAAGATCAGAACGGAATTAATTATCGCGTCCCGCGGGAGATAAGGATGAGGATTTACACAGAGACCCAAAGACACACACACAGACTCATACTCATATATAGACTCGAAAACTCGCAGAGAGAGCCATAGAATCATACAGAGATCCATAGATACACACACAGACCCATACTCATATCTGACTTGTAAACTCGCACAGAGAGCCATCGACTCAGACAGAGACCAATAGATACACACACAGACTCATACTCATATACAGACCAGTAAACTCGCACAGAGAGCCAAAGACTCACACAGAGACCCATAGACACACACACAGACCCATACTCATATACAGACCAGTAAACTCGCACAGAGAGCCATAGACTCAGACAGAGACCCATAGAAACACACACAGACCCATACTCATATCTGACTTGTAAACTCGCACAGAGAGCCATCGACTCAAACAGAGACCCAGAGACACACACACAGACACATACTCATATACAGACCAGTAAACTCGCACAGAGAGCCATCGACTCAGACAGAGATCCATAGATACACACACAGACCCATACTCATATACAGACCAGTAAACTCGCACAGAGAGCCATAGACTCAGACAGAGACCCATAGACACACACACAGACCCATACTCATATACAGACCAGTAAACTTGTACAGAGAGACATAGACTCAGACAGAGACCCATAGATACACACACAGACCCATACTCATATATAGACCCATAAACTCGCACAGAGAGCCAAAGACTCACACAGAGACCCATATATACACAGACCCATACTCATATACAGACCAGTAAACTTGTACAGAGAGCCATCGACTCACACAGAGACCCATAGATACACACACAGACCCATACTCATATATAGACTCGTCGACTCACACAGAGACCCATAGATACACACACAGACCCATACTCATATCTGACTTGTAAACTCGCACAGAGAGCCATCGACTCAAACAGAGACCAATAGATACACACACAGACCCATACTCCTATACAGACCAGTAAACTCGCACAGAGAGCCATAGACTCACACAGAGACCCAGAGACACACACACAGACCCATACTCATATACAGATCAGTAAACTCGCAGAGAGAGCCATAGACTCAGACAGAGACCCATAGATACACACACAGACCCATACTCATATACAGACCAGTAAACTCGTACAGAGAGCCATAGACTCAGACAGAGATCCATAGACACACACACAGACCCATACTCATATACAGACCCGTAAACTCGTACAGAGAGCCAAAGACTCAGACAGAGATCCATAGAAACAAACACAGACCCATACTCCTATACAGACCAGTAAACTCGCACAGAGAGCCATGGACTCAAACAGAGACCCATAGACACACACAGACCCATACTCATATCTGAATTGTAAACTCGCACAGAGAGTCATTGACTCAGACAGAGACCCATAGATACACACACAGACACATACTCATATCTTCCTTGTAAACTCGCACAGAGAGCCATCGACTCAAACAGAGACCCATAGATACACACACAGACCCATACTCATATACAGACCAGTAAACTCGCACAGAGAGCCATCGACTCACACAGAGACCCATAGATGCACACACAGACCCATACTCATATCTGATTTGTAAACTCGCACAGAGAGCCATTGACTCAGACAGATACCAATAGATACACACACAGACCCATACTCATATCCAGACCAGTAAACTCGCACAGAGAGCCATCGACTCAGACAGAGACCCATAGATACACACACAGACACATACTCATATATAGATTTGTAAACTCGCACAGAGAGCCATAGACTCAGACAGAGACCCATAGTCACACACACAGACCCATACTCATATCTGAATTGTAAACTCGCACAGAGAGCCATCGACTCATACAGAGACCCATAGACACACACACAGACCCATACTCATATCTGACTTGTAAACTTGCACAGAGAGTCATCGACTCACACAGAGACCCATAGATACACACACAGACCCATACTCATATCTGCCTTGTAAACTCGCAAAGAGAGCCATCGACTCACACAGAGACCCATAGATACACACACAGACCCATACTCATATCTGCCTTGTAAACTCGCACAGAGAGACATCGACTCAGACAGAGACCCATAGATACACACACAGACCCATACATAGACCCGTAAACTCGCACAGACAGCCATAGACTCAGACAGAGACCCATAGATACACACACAGACTCATACTCATATACAGACCAGTAAACTCGTACAGAGAGCCATCGACTCAGACAGAGACCCATAGATACACACACAGACCCATACATAGACCCGTAAACTCGCACAAGGAGCCATAGACTCACACAGAGACCCATAGATACACACACAGACTCATACTCATATTCAGACCCGTAAACTCGCACAGAGAGCCATCGACTCAGACAGAGACCAATATATACACACACAGACCCATACTCATATCTGAGTTGTAAACTCGCACAGAGAGCTATAGACTCACACAGAGACCCATCGACACACACACAGACCCATACTCATATATAGACTCGTAAACTCGCACAGAGAGCTATAGACTCACACAGAGACCCATCGACACACAAACCGAGACCCATAGACTTACATAGAGAACCAGACTCACATAGAGATCCCTAGACACACAGAGAGTCATAGACTCACACAGAGACCCATAGACAAATAGACAGCCATAGACTCACATATAGAATCACACGGATATCCAAACTCACATAGAGACCCATCGAACACACAAAAACCGATAGACTTACATAAAGATCCATACTCACAGTGACACCTACAGACTCACACACAGATCCATACTCATGTAAAGGATCTGCGAGCCATCCTCACACACTCGCACCACGCAGACACGAAATCTCCGCAACTCAGCATAGCACGCACCAATCACGCGCACGGGAATACACTTGACGGGGGGTCAAGGGTTAAAGGTCACTGACGTTACACGGACCCGGCGTGCGAGACAAAGAAGTGTATTGGGAACGAGGGCGGGGATGGAGGGTTCTAAAGGGGCTGTGAGACGCTTGTTCAGGGTTGGTTTTAGGAACGAGTGTGGCTCAGAGGTCGCAAACCGGTTTTGATTCCTTACCCGTAACCGGCCATACCAGGGTCGCAAACGGGTACCCGTACCCGTACCCGGCCGGGTATGGGTACCCGTACGCTTGCCGTACCCGTACCCTACCCGAAATGAGTGACAAACAGTTACTCACCGGTGACTCACGGCCTACCCGTACCCGGCCGCACCAGGGTCGCAAACGGCTACCCGTACCCGGCCGGGTACGGGTAGCCGGGTATCGGGTAGGGTTCGGGTATCGGGTACCTGGTTGCGGCCTCTGGTGTGGCTGTGGGTTGAAGAATAAACCAGTGCGTAAACCAGTCTCCGACTCGTCTGGTGGCAGCGGTGGGAGGTTTCGCCTCAGCCGACGCAAGATCTCAAGGGGGAAACACTCAGACAGAAGTTGCTCCAGGTGCCCGGGACAATATTTGCTTGGAAACGGAACCGATGAGTCGGGACTCGTCCCCTGTCTCATCGACGGGATCCGTGGCGGCTGCTCTTCCCGTGTGCGGGCACCTTCCTCCTCCGCCAACCCGGCCACCGCACATCATCCGCTAGGGATCGGAGTATGGATCTGCTGCTTTGCCGGCTGGGTCCTGAGGTCGAACGAGCCGCACCGTCTCCCCAGCGAGGGGACGGGGGCCACGGTCAGACTTCCCGACCCGGCACTCAGGAGATGGAGCAGCATCAGCGACGCCGCTGACCATACGTCTACGCGGGGCCTGGGAGAACAGAACACTCCGGTCTGATATCCTCCCGATATCCTCCGACAGCAGCGGCAACCCGGGGAAATGAACGACTGGAGCGCAGCGGAGAGCAGCTGACAGTGCAAGGGGCAAGGACACAGGTTGGGAAAGAGATTCAGATCGAAACTCAGCCGAGGCAGTCCGCGGAAGGAGGACCTGGTTGGAGCCGCCAGCTGGGCGCGACACAGAGGTTTTGTCGGTAAAGTCACGTAGGTAAAAAATTTAAATAAAAATTTATAAAAGTTAAGCAAAAAATACAATAAAAATCACGACGTTTCGGAGCCAACACAAGCCTCCGTCTTCAGGTGGAACCGTCACAGTACGATGGCTGTATCAAGTGAGATCAATTCTAGAATTAACGCGACACAGAGGTTTTGTCGGTAAAGTCACGTAGGTAAAAAATTTAAATAAAAATTTATAAAAGTTAAGCAAAAAATAAAATAAAAATCACGACGTTTCGGAGCCAACACAAGCCTCCGTCTTCAGGTGGAACCGTCACAGTACGATGGCTGTATCAAGTGAGATCAATTCTAGAATTAACGCGATACAGAGGTTTTTTCGGTAAAGTCACGTAGGTAAAAAATTAAAATTAAAATTAATAAAAGTAAAATAAAAAATAAAATAAAAATCACGACGTTTCGGAGGCAACACAAGCCTCCGTCTTCAGGTGGAACCGTCACAGCACAATGGCTGTATCAAGTAAGATAAATTCTAGAATTAACACGACACAGAGGTTCACGTCCAGATCAGGAGAATTACACGCTTTGGTCCGCCGGTTCGAGACGCCCGCCCGGGCAATGAAGTGGATGTAGGAACAAGCCCTGACAAGGCTGCCCGCTGTGTTGGACGACCCCGCACTGGCAGTGTTCGACCGGATTCCGCCTGCAAAAAGAGGATCGCTGCAGGGCGTCTACAAGGAGATGGCGGAGGTGTTCGATCCTCCGTCCGCGCATAGATGACTCATTGGATGTGTAATGCGAGCGTAAATGGGGTTGCTGCTGGACTCTGGCCCAATCACATGACCCGGGGTATTGGGGGCGGAGCCCGGTATGGGGGGCGTGTGGGAGGGGCAGCCGTTCACCTCGGCAGCTCCAATGGGAAACGAGGTGAATGGAGGTGGAGCCAGCAGGGCGCAATGGGAAGGCCGGATGTGACGATCCGGAAGGGAGGAGTCAGGGTCACGTGGGAGAGAGGTTATAGAGGGGAGCCCGGAAGAGATCGGGGCCAGTTGATGGAGTGAAGAAGCAGGACCACGTTCTCCCTTTAGCATTCTCAGGAAGAACGTAATCAACCAGGTAGGGTGTTGACTGTTATGTCATCCGACTCTCTGTTGTATTAAATGACATTTCTAAGTATACTAGATTTGTGTTACTATTTCATTTATACCTGATGATGATTGCTTGTGTTGCAATCGAAACGTCGTATGCTGGTATTTAATTTATTATTTAATCTTTATAAGAGGCGGAATTGTGTTGTGTTACTTTGCCTTCAATGCACTTTCTGTTGTTGTTGTTGTTTAGTGAAATAACATGCGCGCGGCCACGGTTGGCTTTGACCGGCTGAGGCACACAGTTGTTGAGCCAAGGACGGCTTTGTCCCAAGGAAGGGGGGGGGGGGTGTAAGGGATCTGCGAGCCATCCTTACGCACTCGCGCCACGCAGACATGAACTCTCCGCACCCAACATAGCACGCACCAATCACACGCACGGAAATACACTAGACGGGAGTCAAAGGTTAAAGGGCACTAACGTCACACGGACCCGGCGTGAGAGACGAGAATGTGTATTGGCAACGAGGGTGGGGATGGAGGGTATTAAAGGGGCTTCAAGACGCATGTTCAGGGATGGTTTTAGCAACGAGTGTGGCTGTGGGTCGAAGAATAAACCAGTGCGAAAACCAGTCTCCTACTCCTCTTCACTCACAATGAGACGCGTAGAATCACACACAGATCCATACTCACAGTGAGAATCATTGACACACACAGATCCATACTCACAGTGAGACCTATAGACTCACACACACATCCATACTCACAGTCAGACTCATAGACTCGCATACAGATCCATGCCCACAGTGAGACCCATAGACTCACACACACACATCCATACAGTGAGACCTATAGACTCACACACACATCCATACCCACAGTGAGACCCATAGACTCACACACACATCCATACTCACAGTGAGACCCATAGACTCACACACAGATCAATACTCACAGTGAGACCCATAGACTCACACACAGATCCATACCCACAGTGAGACTCATAGACTCACACAGATCCATACTCACAGTGAGACTCCTTGACACACACAGATCCATACCCACAGTGAGACCCATAGACTCACACACACATCCATACTCACAGTGAGACCCATACACTCACACACAGATCTATACTCACATTGAGACCCAAAGACTCACACACAGATCCATACTCACAGTGAGACCCATAGACTCACACACACATCCATACTCACAGTGAGACCCATACACTCACACACAGATCCATACTCACAGTGAGACCCGTAGACTCACACACAGATCCATACTCACAGTGAGACCCATAGACTCACACACAGATCCATACTCACAGTGAGACCCATAGACTCACACACAGATCCATACTCACAGTGAGAACCATAGACTCACACACAGATCCATACCCACAGTGAGGCCCATAGACTCACACACAGATCCATACTCACAGTGAGACCCATACACTCACACACAGATCCATACTCACAGTGAGACCCGTAGACTCACATACAGATCCATACTCACAGTGAGACCTATAGACTCACACACAGATCCATACTCACAGTGAGACCCGTAGACTCACACACACATCCATACTCACAGTGAGACCCGTAGACTCACACACACATCCATACTCACAATGAGACCCATAGACTCACACACAGATCCATACTCACAGTGAGACCCGTAGACTCACACACAGATCCATACTCACAGTGAGACCCATTGACTCACACACACACAGATCCATACTCACAGTGAGACCCATAGACTCACACACAGATCCATACTCACAGTGAGGCCCGTAGACTCACACGCAGATCCATACTCACAGTGAGACCCGTAGACTCACACACAGATCCATACTCACAGTGAGACCCGTAGACTCACACACAGATCCATACTCACAGTGAGACCCGTAGACTCACACACAGATCCATACTCACAGTGAGACCGTAGACTCACACACAGATCCATACTCACAGTGAGACCATAGACTCACACACAGATCCATACTCACAGTGAGACCTATAGACTCACACACACAGATCAATACTCACAGTGAAGAACCCGTAGACTCACACACAGATCCATACTCACCAGTGTGGACCCGTAGACTCACACACAGATCCATACTCACAGTGAGACCCGTAGACTCACACACAGATCCATACTCACAGTGAGACCCCATAGACTCACACACAGATCCATACTCACAGTGAGACCCATAGACTCACACACCAGCAGATCCACACTCACCAGTGAGACCTATAGACTCACACACACATCCATACCCACAGTGAGACCCGTAGACTCACACACAGATCCATACTCACAGTTGAGACCCGTAGACTCACACACAGATCCATACTCACAGTGAGACCCGTAGACTCACACACAGATCAATACCCCACAGTGAGACCCATAGACTCACACACAGATCAATACTCACAGTGAGACCCATAGACTCACACACAGATCCATACTCACAGTGAGACCCGTAGACTCACACACAGATCCATACTCACAGTGAGACCCGTAGACTCACACACAGATCCATACTCACAGTGAGACCCATAGACTCACACACAGATCCATACTCACAGTGAGACCCGTAGACTCACACATAGATCCATACTCACAGTGAGACCCATTGACTCACACACACATCCAAACTCACAGTGAGACCCATAGACTCACACACAGATCCATACTCACAGTGAGACCCATAGACTCACACACAGATCCATACTCACAGTGAGA
This sequence comes from Lethenteron camtschaticum, assembly GCA_018977245.1. NCBI lineage: Eukaryota > Metazoa > Chordata > Hyperoartia > Petromyzontiformes > Petromyzontidae > Lethenteron > Lethenteron camtschaticum. The sequence goes on along the minus strand of WFAB01002806.1, from coordinate 11,986 downwards.
CCCATAGACTCACACACAGATCCACACTCACAGTGAGACCTATAGACTCACACACACATCCATACCCACAGTGAGACCCGTAGACTCACACACAGATCCATACTCACAGTGAGACCCGTAGACTCACACACAGATCCATACTCACAGTGAGACCCGTAGACTCACACACAGATCAATACCCACAGTGAGACCCATAGACTCACACACAGATCCAATACTCCACAGTGAGGACCCATAGACTCACACACAGATCCATACTCACAGTGAGACCCGTAGACTCACACACAGATCCATACTCACAGTGAGACCCGTAGACTCACACACAGATCCCATACTCACAGGTGAGACCCATAGACTCACACACAGATCCATACTCACAGTGAGACCCGTAGACTCACAACATAGATCCATACTCACAGTGAGACCCATGACTCACACACACATCCAAAACTCACAGTGAGACCCATAGACTCACACACAGATCCATACTCACAGTGAGACCCATAGACTCACACACAGATCCATACCCACAATGAGACCCATAGACTCACACACAGATCCCATTACCCACCAGTGAGACCCATAGACTCACACACAGATCCATACCCACCAGTGAGACCCATAGACTCACACACAGATCCATACCCACCAATGAGACCCCATAGGACTCACACACAGATCCATACTCACAGTGAGACCCGTAGACTCACACACAGATCCATACCACAGTGAGACCCATAGACTCACACACATATCCATACTCACAGTGAGACCTATAGACTCACACACAGATCCATACCCACAGTGAGACCCATAGACTCACACACAGATCCATACTCACAGTGAGACCCGTAGACTCACACACAGATCCAATACCCACAGTGAGACCCCATAGACTCACACACAGATCTATAACCCACAGTGAGACCCGTAGACTCACACACACATCTATACTGACAGTGAGACCATAGACTCACACACAGATCTATACCACAGTGAGACCCTGTAAGACTCAACCACACAGATCAATACTCACAAAGAGACCCATAGACTCACACACATCCATACTCACAGTGAGACCTATAGACTCAACACACAACAGATCCATACTCACAGTGAGACCCATACACTCACAACACAGGTACCATACTCACAGTGAGACCGATAGACTCACACACAGATCCATACTCACAGTGAGACCCGTAGACTCACACACAGATCCATACTCACAGTGAGACCCGTAGACTCACACACAGATCCATACCCACAGTGAGACCCATAGACTCACACACACATCCCTACACTCACACAGAGAGCCGTAGATTCGCACGGAGACCCATACACCTTACGCAGAGACCCATAAACTGACGTAGAAATCCATCGTGTGGCCCTGGCAAAGATGAGAGCAAAATTAATTATAGCGTCTCACGGGAGATGGGGGAGGAGGAGGAGGCCACTGGGTGGATCAGAGGTCAGGGATGGCTTTGCCGCTTCTGCTGCTGCGAAGTCGGCAGACGCTGAGAGACGTAGACTCACACAGAGACATGTAGACTCACACAGAGAGCCATAGACTCACACAGAGACACGTAGACTCACACAGTGACATGTAGACTCACACAGAGAGCCATAGACTCACACAGAGAGACATAGACTCACACAGAACCCATAGACTCACAAAGAGAGCCATAGACTCACAAAGAGAGACATAGACTCACACAGAGAGCCATAGACTCACACAGAGAGACATAGACTCACACAGAGACCATAGACTCACACAGAGACACATAAACTCACACAGAGACCCAAAGACTCATACAGAGACACGTAGACTAACACAGAGACCATAGACTCACACAGGGACCCATAGACTCACACATAGAGCCGTAGACTCACACATAGAGCCGTAGACTCACACATAGAGCCGTAGACTCACACAGAGACCCATTGACTCACTCATAGAGCCGTAGACTCACACATAGAGCGTAGACTCACACAAAGGCACGTAAACTCACACAGAGATGCATATACTCACACAGAGAGCCGTAGACTCACACAGAGACCCATAGACTCACACAGAGAGACGTAGACTCACTCAGAGACACCTAGACTCACACAGAGACCCATAGACTCACACAGAGACACATAGACTCACATATAGAGCCGTAGACTCACACAGAGACACCTAGACTTACACAGAGACGCGTAGACTCACACAGAGATGCATAAACTCACACAGAGAGCCATTGACTCACACAGAGACACATAGACTCACACAGAGACGCGAACTTTCACACAGAGACGCGTAGACTCACACAGAGAGCTATAGACTCACACAGAGACCCATAGACTCACACAGAGAGACGTAGACTCACTCAGAGACACCTAGACTTACACAGAGACGCGTAAACTCACACAGAGAGCCATAGACTCACACAGAGAGTCATAGACTCACACATAGAGCCGTAGACTCACACAGAGACACCTAGACTTACACAGAGACGCATAGGCTCACACGGAGAGCCATAGACTCACACAGAGAGTCATAGACTCACACATAGAGCCGTAGACTCACACAGAGACCCACAGACTCACACAGAGACTTTCAGACTCACACAGAGACCCATAGACTCACACAGAGTGTCATAGACTCACACAGAGAGACGTAGACTCACTCAGAGACACATAGACTCACACACAGACGCGTACTGTCACACAGAGACGCGTAGACTCACACAGAGAGCTATAGACTCACACAGAGACACGTAGACTCACACAGAGACGCATATACTCACACAGAGAGCCGTAGACTCACACAGAGACCCATAGACTCACACAGAGACCCATAGACTCACACAGAGAGACATAGACTCACACAGAGACCCATAGACTCACACAGAGACCCATAGACTCACACAGAGACCCATAGACTCACACAGAGACCCATAGACTCACACAGAGACGCGTAGACTCACACAGAGAGCTATAGACTCACACAGAGACCCATAGACTCACACAGAGACATAGACTCACACAGAGACCCATAGACTCACACAGAAACCCATAGACTCACACAGAGACCCATAGACTCACACAGAGACGCGTATACTCACACAGAGAGCTATAGACTCACACAGAGACCTATAGACTCACACAGAGAGACAGAGACTCACACAGCGACGCATAGACTCACACAGAGAGACATAGACTCACACAGAGAGCCGTAGACTCACACAGAGAGAGCTGTAGACTCACACAGAGACCCATAGACTCACACAGAGACACATAGACTCGTACAGAGACCCATTGATTCACACAGAGACCCATAGACTCACGCCGAGACCCATAGACTCACACAGAGACACATAGACCCATCACACACAGACCCATCGACTCATCACACACACACCCATAGACTCATTACACGAAGACCCATAGACTCATCACATACAGACCAATAGACTCATCACACACAGACCCATAGACTCATCACACACACACATAGACCCATCACACACAGACCCATAAATTCATCACACACATACCCACAGCCTCATCACACACCCATAAATTCATCACACACATACCCGCAGACTCATCACACACACACCATAGACGCATCCCACACAAAGACCCATAGACTCATCACACACAGACCCACAGACCCATCACACAAAGACCCACAGATTCATCACACACACACCCATAGACCCATCACACACAGACCCATAGACTCATCACACAAAGACCCATCGACTCATCACAAACACACACATAGACCCATCACACACAGACCCATAAATTCATCACACACATACCTACAGACTCATCAACACCCATAGACCCATCACACAAAAACCCATAAATTCATCACACACAGACCCACATACTCATCACACAAAGACCCACAGACTCATCACACACCCATAGACTCATCACACACACACCCATCGACTCATCACACACACCATAGACTCATCACACACCATAAATTCATCACACAAAGACCCACAGACTCATCACACACCCATAGACTCATCACACAAAGACCTATAGACTCATCACACAAAGACCCATCGACTCATCTCCCATCCCGTGGGGGTGGCGTCAAGGAGCAGCCGTCCCCTCCTGCACCTAGTCTGGTACAGCAGTCACCCAGCAACGAGCGGAGGGCAAGATTGTCACGGCACGGCCCCCTTGTACTCCGGGGCGAGTTTGGAACAGACCCGAGTCACGTGTGTGTGAGTCTACGAGTCTCGGTATGTGTCTACCGCCCTCTGTGTAAGTTTATGGGTCTACATGTGATTATACGGCTCTCTGTGTGAGTCTATGGGTCTCTGTGCGAGTCTATGGGTCTATATGTGGTTCTACGGGTCTCTGTGTGAGTCTGTGGGCCTCTATGTGACTCTACGGCTCTCTGTCTGAGTCTGCGTCTCTCTGTGTGAGTCTGTGGCTATCTGTGCGAGTCTATGGGTCTCTGTGCGAGTCTGTGGGTCTCTGTGCGAGTCTATGGCTCTCTGTGCGAGTCTGTGGGTCTCTGTGTGAGTCTACGGGTATCTGTGCGAGTCTGTGGGTCTCTGTGTGAGTCTATGGGTCTCTGCGTGAGTCTACGGGTATCTGTGCGAGTCTATGGGTCTCTGTGCGAGTCTGTGGGTCTTTGTGCGAGTCTATGGGTCCTGCGTGAGTCTATTGGTCTCTGTGTGAGTATGTGGGTCTCTGTGCGAGTCTACGGGTATCTGTGCGAGTCTGTGGCTCTCTGTGTGAGTCTGTGGGTCTCTGTGCGAGTCTGTGGGTCTCTGTGCGAGTCTATGGGTCTCTGCGTGAGTCTATGGGTCTCTGTGCGAGTCTGTGGGTCTCTGCGTAAGGAGTCTGCGTCTCTCTGTGCGAGTCTATGGGTCTCTGTGCGAGTCTATGGGTCTATGTGCGATTCTACGGCTCTATGTGTGAGTCTACTGCTCTATGTGTGAGTCTATGGGTCTCTGTGTGATTCTACGGGTCTCTGTGTGAGTCTATGGGTCTCTGTGCGAGTCTACGGTCTCTGTGTGAGTCTACGCTCTATGTGTGAGTCTATGGTCTATGTGCGATTCTACGGCTCTATGTGTGAGTCTATGGGTCTCTGTGCGAGTCTACGGGTCTCTGTGTGAGTCTACGGCTCTATGTGTGAGTCTATGGGTCTCTGTGTGATTCTACGGGTCTCTGTGCGATTCTACGCTCTATGTGTGAGTCTACGGCTCTCTGTGTGAATCTACGAATCTCTTTGCGTGTCCATGGCTCCCTGCGTGTGAGTCTATGACCCTGTCCCTCTCGCTCTCTCAGTGCGTGCGAGGGAGCGTCTCTCAGAGTCTCTCTCTTGGCTCAAATCAATAACAACATCGCTGCATCTCACACACACACACAGAGAGAGAGGAGGGAGTGGAAGCGACCTTGGCAGAAATTGGCGTGTGCGTGTCTGTACAACAGCCAACACCCCCAGCACAGCAGTGGCGTGCGGTGAGCAGATGTGATAGCTGCCTCCCCTGGTGCTTTTTCATTGCAGTTTCATGACGAGACCAGCGAGCCTAAATGTCTTGTACACACACGTGAAATAAGTTAGCTGGAGTATGGAAGGCGAGACATGAAATGAAGGGGTCTGCAAACATTACGGCTCTCTGTCTACTCGACAGACCTGCTCTCCACCTGAGGACGGCTGCTTGCGTTGTGGCCGAAACGTCGTGAGAATTATTTTATTATGTTTTATTTTTATTATTTTATTATTTCCATTCTACGTGACTTTGCCGAAAGAACCAAGAAGATGAATCCCTGCAGTCACGAAAGCTTTACATCGAAATTTTATTATGTTTATTTTTATTATTTTATTATTTCCCTTCTACGTGACTTTACCGAAAGAACGAAGAAGATGAATCCCTGCAGTCACGAAAGCTTTAAATCGAAATTTTATTATATTTTATTTTTATTATTTTATTATTTCCATTCTACGTGACTTTACCGAAAGAACCAAGAAGATGAATCCCTGCAGTCACGAAGCTTTACATCGAAATTTTATTATGTTTTATTTTTATTATTTTATTATTTCCATTCTACGTGACTTTACCGAAAGAACCAAGAAGATGAATCCCTGCAGTCACGAAAGCTTTACATCGAAATTTAAACATTACATTGGTGACACGCTGAGATAGTAGCAGGCACGCGCTTATTGCCCGCGCTCCATCCAGTTACTGAGGCGGTCGCGCAATCAGAGGGGAGGCTGAGCTCGTCGCTGCCTCACCTCTCGTCTCTTCCTGTATTGCAGCGGAGCTCCGCAAATTGGCGATTTTGACGATGAAATAACTGGAATTGTACAGAAATCACATTTATAACACAGATCATTGGAAAAATCTTCAAATTTATTTTATTTTATCATTATTTTTTTCCTACTTTTCGTAACAGATATTTTCATTGGAGTATGACAGGTGAGGCTCTGCCATCCCCTGCCTCCCCTGACCGCACGTCCCTGTCACACACCACGTGGTACTCACGCGGGGATGTCTGTCTATCTACCACCACCACGCTCACTCACTCGCTCGCTTTATACGACAGCTAATATTCATATTGGGTTCAAACTTTTTTTTTATCAAAGAAAATATAGGGAAATAAACGCAGATCGCTTTGGGTAAAAAAGAATCATCGCTCTGCGATTGTGACTCTCATGTGTGGCCCAGGAGATGTTGACTACCTCGCCTGGTGTACGGGAGTCGTGGATTCGATCCCGACCCTGACGCCTGCTGCTGTATATTTGGATTTTGCGTCTCTCTCATCATCATCACGCTGGCTAAGAGATGTTAACTACCTCGCCTGGTGTACAGGAGGTCGAGGGTTCAATCCCGACCGTGAACGCATGCTGCTGTATATTTGTAGTTTGAGTGTCCTCTCTCTCATCATCATCACGGTGGCTAGGAGATGTTAACTACCTCGCCTGGAATACAGGAGGTCGTGGGTTCAATCCCTGACCCTGACGATGCCTGCTGTTGTTTATTTGTAGTTTGAGTGTCTCTCTCTCATCATCATCACGGTGGCTAGGAGATGTTAACTACCTCGCCTGGTATACAGGAGGTCGTGGATTCGATCCCGACCCTGACGCCTGCTGCTGTATATTTGGATTTTGCGTCTCTCTCATCATCATCACGCTGGCTAAGAGATGTTAACTACCTCGCCTGGTGTACAGGAGGTCGAGGGTTCAATCCCGACCGTGAACGCATGCTGCTGTATATTTGTAGTTTGAGTGTCTCTCTCTCTCTCATCATCATCACGGTGGCTAGGAGATGTAACTACCTCGCCTGGAATACAGGAGGTCGTGGGTTCAATCCCTGACCCTGACGATGCCTGCTGTTGTTTATTTGTAGTTTGAGTGTCCTCTCTCTCATCATCATCACGGTGGCTAGGAGATGTTAACTACCTCGCCTGGTATACAGGAGGTCGTGATTTCGATCCCGACCCTGACGCCTGTTGCTGCTGTATATTTGGAGTTTGCAGCGATGGTGTAGCAGTTCATTCTACGCTGCGGCGCCACGAACTTGGCAACCTCGGCTCGATTCCTGATCATCGCCAATACCGATTATCTGAACCGGTCCTGGGCTTCCCCTAGGTCGACTCAGCCTCAAATTAGTACCCGGTGAGATGTGTAAAACATCGCCACTGGGGAGACAAAGGCGGTCGGGCGTGGTGCTGGCCACCCACCCCCTCGTGTGCCTTGCCGGCCTTCATAGCTGCTACTCGCTAACAGCACTTGCCCCTACAGTCTGTTCAGGCTACACGGGGGGCCTTTGTTGTGGACCCGCTTCGCCATCACCTGGACTCACCAGCATGGCCGGTGATGACGATTGATGATGATAATCAATCATCACTAAACCAGTGACTCTGTGCACGAAATGTATTTATTTGTTATAAATAAATAACTTCCACGGCCCCCCCCCTCCCACCACCTCCCATCACCCCCCCTCCCATCACCCCCCCCCCTCCCATCACCCCCCCCTCTCTATGTATTATCCACACGTCTCCTCGTCCTCGTGTGCAGTGGGGGGGTGGAGGTGGTGGTCATGGAGAGGGTGGGCGGTGGGGGGGGGAGTAGAGGGTGGGGGGAGTGGGGAGGTGGGCGTTGGGGAAGGGCGGGGGAATGGAAAGAGTGGGGCGGAGAGGGTGGGCGGTGGGGGTGGATAGGTTAGGTGGGGGGAAAGGGTGGGTAGGGGGAAAGGGAGGGCGGTGGGTGGGTGGGTGGGGGAGAGGGTGGGCAGGGTGGAGAGGGTTTGGGTGGGGGGGTGAGACGACATTTGGCAAGACGCCGATGTTTGAGTGACGTGACTGAGTTGACAGCCGACTCTGACCCCCACCCCCTCCACCGCCCCCCAGGATGAATCGATCCGATGTCTAAGTAGCCGGCTGATGGGAGCGTGGTTCTACGCGCATTTATGGCTGAGTCGACCTAGAGGAGAGCCCTGTTGTCCATCTCTCTAGGTCACCCGGGGTGACGGTGGCCTGAGTGGTGATGGTGACGCGTGTGTGTGGGTGGGTGGGTGAGTCAGTGGGTGGGTGGGTGAGTGCGTGAGTGGGTGGGTGGGTGAGTGAGTTGGTGGGTGGGTGGCTGGGTGAGTGAGTGGGTGGGTGAGTGAGTTGGTGGGTGGGTGAGTGCGTGAGTGGGTGGGTGGGTGAGTCAGTGGGTGGGTGGGTGAGTGCGTGAGTGGGTGGGTGGTTGAGTGAGTTGGTGGGTGGGTGGCTGGGTGAGTGAGTGGGTGGGTGAGTGAGATGGTGGGTGGGTGAGTGCGTGAGTGGGTGGGTGGGTGAGTGAGTGAGTGGGTGGGTGGGTGAGTGAGTGAGTGCGTGGGTGGGTGAGTGAGTGAGTGCGTGGGTGGGTGAGTGCGTAGGTGGGTGGGTGGGTGAGTGGGTGGGTGAGTCAGTGGGTGAGTGAGTGCGTGAGCCAGTGGGTGGGTGAGTGAGTGGTGAGTGAGTGGGTGGGTGAGTCAGTGGGTGGGTGAGTGAGTGGGTGGGTGAGTGCGTAAGTGGGTGGGTGAGTGCGTTAGTGGGTGGGTGGGTGAGTGCGTTAGTGGGTGGGTGAATGAGTGAGTGGGTGGGTGAGTGGTTGGGTGGGTGGGTGAGTGGGTGGGTGAGTGAGTGCGTGGGTGGGTGCGTGCGTAAGTGGGTGGGTGGGTGAGTGCGTGAGTGGGTGGGCAAATGCGTTAGTGGGTGGGTGGGTGAGTGCGTTAGTGGTGGGTGGGTGAGTGAGTGAGTGGGTGGGTGGGTGGATGAGTGCGTGGGTGGGTGGGTGGGTCGGTGAGTGCGTTAGTGGGTGGGAGGTTGAGTGAGTGGGTGGGTGAGTGCGTGGGTGGGTGGGTTGGTGAGTGGGTGGGTGAGTGAGTGGGTGGGTGAGTGTGTTATTGGGTGGGTGAGTGGGTGAGTGCGTGGGGGTAGACGGGAGCTGAATGGGCGCGGCACGGGCTAGAGAAGAGATGGAGTGAGGTGGTACGGGAGGACGTGTAGCTGACTGGACTTGCCGATGACTGGTACCAGCGGTGTCAAGATCGGCCTCTGTGGAGGAGGCTCGTGAAAGACGCTACTGGGCAGTTGGAGGCAGTCGCCCTCCAGCAACAACGGAGGGCGGAGGAGCGACGCTCACAACAACGAGTGGAGCGCCGGGTGGCTAAAGCACAGCAAGTTGGCACAGTAGGGGAACACGGGTGGTGCATCGGCCACTCATCTCAGTCAGTCGACCCGTGGCACCTGCTGGGTCTGCCCCGTGACCTCCTGCAGCGGGCGTTCGACACTTCACGTGGCCTCAACGTGCACCTAGCCTGGCACAAGCGCCGTGGTGACGTGGCCGCCGCTTAGTGGCGAATTTCGGTTGTTGTTGTGATAGAGGAGATCTCTCTCTCTCTCGCTGCCTCTATCCCTCGTCATAGCATTATTTATTATCCAGACCGTGGCACGCGTTATTTACTGGTTTGATATTCATTCAAACACATTGCCGTGTCTGTGCGTCTGTGATGGTGTGTGTGTGTGATGGTGTGTGTGTGATGGTGTGTTTGTGTGTGGTAGTGTGTGTGTGTGTGATGGTTTGTGTGTGTGTGATGGTTTGTGTGTGTGTGATGGTTGTTATGATGCTGTGTGTGATGGTGTGTGTGATGGTGTGTGTGTGTGATGGTGTGTGTGTGTGTGTGATGGTGTGTATGATGGTGTGTGATGGTGTGTGTGTGTGATGGTGTGTGTGTGTGGATGGTGTGATGATGGTGGTGGTGGTGTGTGTGTGTGATGGTGTGTGTGTGTGTGATGGGTGTGTGTGATGGTGTGTATGATGGTGTGTATGATGGTGTGTGTGTGATGGTGTGTGTGTGATGGTGTGTATGATGGTGTGTGTTGTGTAGTGTGTGTGTGATGGTTTGTGTGGTGTGTGTGATGTGTTGATGGTGTGGTGTGATGGTGGTGGTGGTGTGTGTGTGTGATGGTGTGTGATGGTGTGTGATGGTGTGTGTGTGATGTGTGTGATGGTGTGTGATGGTGTAGTGTGATGGGTGTGTGATGTGTGTGATGTTGTGTGTGTTGGTGGTGTGTGGTGTGTGATGGTGTGTGTGTGATGGTGTGTGTGTGATGGTGTGTGTGTGATGGTGTGTGATGGAGTGTGTGTGATGGTGTGTGATGGTGTGTGATGGAGTGTGTGTGATGGTGTGTGTGTGATGGTGTGTGTGTGATGGTGTGTGATGGAGTGTGTGTGATGGTGTGTGATGGTGTGTGATGGAGTGTGGTGATGGTGTGTGATGGGTGTGCGTGGTGTGTGTGTGTGATGGTGTGTGTGATGGTGTGTGATGGTGTGTATGTGTCTGTGTGTGTCTGTGTGTGTGATGGTGTGTGATGGTGTGTGATGGTGTGTGATGGTGTGTGTGATGGTTTGTGTTATGGTGTGTGTATGTCTGTGGGTGTGTCTGTGTTCACTATGGGGTGCGACAGGGATGTCCTCTGGCTCTCACAGTATTTAACATCTATTTCGACAACGTAGTTCGTGAAGCCTTCAATAGCTGTACCGGAAGAATTTCCATCTGGTACAGATACAATGGGAGGCTGATAGATGCCCGGGTGTGGACAAGGAATGGCTCCCTATTGCTCTAACATGTTATGTTTGCCGATGATCTGGTAATTGCTGCTCACTCATAGGAGGAGTTGGAGGCGCTGCTGCTGAACCTGGAGCTTGCCACTAAGAGGTGGGGCCTTACCATCAGTCCCACCAAAACTAAGCACCTTCCTGGGTATTTTGTACCATCGGACACTCCACCCAAAAACTCCAATTGTAGTTAGGCAGTTGTGGAGAGAATGGAGAGTTTCCCATACCTGGGCAGTGCGCTCATGACCGGCTCCGGTTTGACAGCAGAAGTCTCACTCAGAATCAGTCAAGCGCAATATCTTTTCATCGGTTGCGTAACGCTGTGTGGAAGCGACCTGTCTGTCGCTCCGCACGAAGCTTCAGGTCTTCTCGGCCAGTCATTCGCTCCCTTCTCTACACTTGCGAAACGTGGACCCCCGTAATGGAACATCTTCGCCGGTTAGAAACATTTAGGCTGGCCTGCCTACGATCCATCTGGGTTTAACCAGGCTGGACTGTGTGAGGAGCTACATGACCAGCGTTGGCTGGTCATGTAGCCCACATGCCAGCCACAGCATGCCTAAACAGCTTTTGTTCGGACGGGATCGAGGGGGCTAAACGGGCGCGGCACGGGCTGGAGAAGAGATGGAGTGATGTGGTACAGGAGGACGTGGAGCTGAGTGGACTTGCCGATGACTGGTACCAGCGTGTCAAGATCGGCCTCTGTGGAGGAGGCTGTGAAGGACGCTACTGGGCAGTTGGAGGCAATCGCCCTCAACAACAACGGAGGGCGGAGGAGCGACGCTCACAACAACGAGCGGAGCGCCGGGTGGCTAAAGCACAGCTAGTTGGCACAGTAGGGGGCACAGGTGGGTGCATCGGCCACTCATC
>WFAB01002805.1:0-25000 GCA_018977245.1 Lethenteron camtschaticum | reverse complement strand
CACCAACAGCCCCACCCACCCACCAACAGTCCCACCCACCCACCATGACCCCCATCCACTCACCAACACCCCCATCCACCAACAGCCCCACCCACCAACAGCCCCACCCACCAACAGCCCCACCCACCCACCAACACCCCCACCCACCAACAGCCCCACCCACCATGACCCCCACCCACCCACCAACACCCCCACCCACCCACCAATACCCCCACCCACCCACCAACACCCCCACCCACCCACCAACACCCCCACCCACCAACAGCCCCAACCACCAACACCCCCACCCACCCACCCACCAACAGTCCCACCCACCCACCATGACCCCCACCCACCAACAGCCCCATCCACCCACCAACAGCCCCACCCACCAACAGCCCCACCCACCCACCAACCATGACCCCCACCCCCCCACCAACCATGACCCCACCTACCCACCCACCAACACACCCACCCACCAACACCCCCACCCACCCACCAACACCCCCACCCACCCACCATCACCCCCACCCACCCACTCACCATGACCCCAACCCACCCACCAACATCCACCCCCCCCCCCCACACAAAGACAAAGCTGCCACGGGTAGCCTTAAGCGGGCTGTAGGGGCAAGTGCTGTTACACACACACACAGACAAAGCTCCCCCGTGTAGCCTCGAGCAGGCTGTAGGGGCAAGTGCTGTTCCACACACACACACAGACAAAGCTCCCCCGTGTAGCCTCGAGCAGGCTGTAGGGGCAAGTGCTGTTACACACACAAAGACAAAGCTCCCCCGTGTAGCCTCTAGCAGGCTGTAGGGGCAAGTGCTGTTACACACACACACACACAAAGACAAAGCTCCCCCGTGTAGCCTTTGGCATGCTGTAGGGGCAAGTGCTGTTACACACACACACAAAGACAAAGCTCCCCCGTGTAGCCTCTAGCAGGCTGTAGGGGCAAGTGCTGTTACACACACACACAAAGACAAAGCTCCCCCGTGTAGCCTCGAGCAGGCTGTAGGGGCAAGTGCTGTTCCACACACACAAAGACAAAGCTCCCCCGTGTAGCCTCTAGCAGGCTGTAGGGGCAAGTGCTGTTACACACACACACAGACAAAGCTCCCCCGTGTAGCCTTTGGCAGGCTGTAGGGGCAAGTGCTGTTACACACACAAAGACAAAGCTCCCCCGTGTAGCCTCGAGCAGGCTGTAGGGGCAAGTGCTGTTCCACACACACACACAGACAAAGCTCCCCCGTGTAGCCTCGAGCATGCTGTAGGGGCAAGTGCTGTTCCACACACACACACAGACAAAGCTCCCCCGTGTAGCCTCTAGCAGGCTGTAGGGGCAAGTGCTGTTACACACACACACAAAGACAAAGCTCCCCCGTGTAGCCTCGAGCAGGCTGTAGGGGCAAGTGCTGTTACACACACAAAGACAAAGCTCCCCCGTGTAGCCTCGAGCATGCTGTAGGGGCAAGTGCTGTCCCACACACACAGACAAAGCTCCCCCGTGTAGCCTCAAACAGGCTGTAGGGTCAAGTGCTGTTCCACACACACAAAGACAAAGCTCCCCCGTGTAGCCTTTGGCATGCTGTAGGGGCAAGTGCTGTCCCACACACACACACAAAGACAAAGCTCCCCCGTGTAGCCTCTAGCAGGCTGTAGGGCCAAGTGCTGTTACACACACACAAAGACAAAGCTCCCCCGTGTAGCCTTTGGCAGGCTGTAGGGCCAAGTGCTGTTACACACACACAAAGACAAAGCTCCCCCGTGTAGCCTTTGGCAGGCTGTAGGGGCAAGTGCTGTTACACACACACACAAAGACAAAGCTCCCCCGTGTAGCCTCGAGCAGGCTGTAGGGGCAAGTGCTGTTACACACACAAAGACAAAGCTCCCCCGTGTAGCCTCGAGCATGCTGTAGGGGCAAGTGCTGTCCCACACACACAGACAAAGCTCCCCCGTGTAGCCTCAAACAGGCTGTAGGGTCAAGTGCTGTTCCACACACACAAAGACAAAGCTCCCCCGTGTAGCCTTTGGCAGGCTGTAGGGGCAAGTGCTGTCCCACACACACACAAAGACAAAGCTCCCCCGTGTAGCCTCTAGCAGGCTGTAGGGTCAAGTGCTGTTACACACACACAAAGACAAAGCTCCCCCGTGTAGCCTCTAGCATGCTGTAGGGGCAAGTGCTGTTACACACACACAGACAAAGCTCCCCCGTGTAGCCTCGAGTATGCTGTAGGGGCAAGTGCTGTCCGTAGCGAGTAGCAGAACCTTTAAAGGCCGTGCACTTTGGCACACGAGGGGGTATGGGGTGGCCAACTCCACGCCCGGCCGTCTTTGTCTCTCTCCCCTACTACACTACCGCTACGCCAGGTCACTCATTTGAGGCCGAGTCGACCTAGGGGATGAGGCCGTGAGCGGGGAATCGAACTCGGGTCGCCACGTTTGGAGTGCAACTTGCGCTAACCGCTGCACCACCGCTCCCCACACACACACACACACAGCGACATGACGTAACAGCCAGTGAAGCGACAATGACGTCATAGCATCGGTCCAATTTCGCGCAATCGCTGGCGATGTGACGTCACTTTCGATTTGCAAACGACGTGACATCAAAGCCCCGTTACAATAATTTGGCGCAATAATCGTGGCGACATGACGCCATTATCGACTGGGGGTGTGTGACGTCACGACCGCCGAGACGACGTGACGTCATAGCCCCGTTACAATAATCAAACTGGCGACGTGACGTCATTGCCGAGTTTCAATTAACGCGAATGGGGCGTGACGTCATTATCGCCGCTAGAAACGTGTCCTCATTACAATAAGACGTAGTCGTAGGTTTTTACCCTTTTAAACTGGTACAAAACTGACACCTTTATTCAAGGCATCATGTTTGCAATAACCACAACACAAGTAGCCAAAAAAGCAAACAAAAAGAAACAACTCTGATGATGATAATGATATGCACTGTCCTTGAAGTTGATTGGTCCACACCCGAGACAGCTTTCTTTAGAGCCTAGTCTCCATTGGTGTTGGACCAGATGACGCCAGAAGGCGTATTGCACTGTGGTTGAGTTGTATAAATGTGTAGTTGAATGAGTGGTTGATTGAGTAGGTAATTGAGTGAGCGGGTGAATGCATGGGTAATTGAGTGAGTGGGTGAATGCATGGGTAATTGAGTGAGTGGGTGAATGCATGGGTAATTGAATGAGTGGGTGAATGCATGGGTAATTGAGTGAGTGGGTGAATGCATGGGTAATTGAGTGAGTGGGTGAATGCATGGGTAATTGAATGAGTGGGTGAATGCATGGGTAATTGAGTGAGTGGGTGAATGCATGGGTAAATGAGTGAGTGGGTGAATGCATGGGTAATTGAGTGAGTGGGTGAATGCATGGGTAATTGAATGAGTGGGTGAATGCATGGGTAATTGAGTGAGTGGGTGAATGCATGGGTAATTGAGTGAGTGGGTGAATGCATGGGTAATTGAGTGAGTGGGTGAATGCATGGGTAATTGAATGAGTGGGTGAATGCATGGGTAATTGCATGAGTGGGTGAATGCATGGGTAATTGAGTGAGTGGGTGAATGCATGGGTAATTGAATGAGTGGGTGAATGCATGGGTAATTGAATGAGTGGGTGAATGCATGGGTAATTGAATGAGTGGGTGAATGCATGGGTAATTGAGTGAGTGGGTGAATGCATGGGTAATTGAGTGAGTGGGTGAATGCATGGGTAATTGAGTGAGTGGGTGAATGCATGGGTAGTTGAATGAGTGAGTGAATGAGTGAGTGGGTGAATGCATGGGTAATTGAGTGAGTGAGTGGGTGAATGCATGGGTAATTGAATGAGTGGGTGAATGCATGGGTAATTGAGTGAGTGGGTGAATGCATGGGTAATTGAGTGAGTGGGTGAATGCATGGGTAATTGAATGAGTGAGTGAATGAGTGAGTGGGTGAATGCATGGGTAATTGAGTGAGTGAGTGGGTGAATGCATGGGTAATTGAATGAGTGGGTGAATGCATGGGTAATTGAGTGAGTGGGTGAATGCATAGGTAATTGAGTGAGTGGGTGAATGCATGGGTAATTGAATGAGTGGGTGAATGCATGGGTAATTGAATGAGTGGGTGAATGCATGGGTAATTGAGTGAGTGGGTGAATGCATGGGTAATTGAATGAGTGGGTGAATGCATGGGTAATTGAATGAGTGGGTGAATGCATGGGTAATTGAATGAGTGGGTGAATGCATGGGTAATTGAGTGAGTGGGTGAATGCATGGGTAATTGAGTGAGTGGGTGAATGCATGGGTAATTGAGTGAGTGGGTGAATGCATGGGTAATTGAGTGAGTGGGTGAATGCATGGGTAATTGAGTGAGTGGGTGAATGCATGGGTAATTGAATGAGTGGGTGAATGCATGGGTAATTGAGTGAGTGGGTGAATGCATGGGTAATTGCATGAGTGGGTGAATGCATGGGTAATTGAGTGAGTGGGTGAATGCATGGGTAATTGAGTGAGTGGGTGAATGCATGGGTAATTGAATGAGTGGGTGAATGCATGGGTAATTGAGTGAGTGGGTGAATGCATGGGTAATTGAGTGAGTGGGTGAATGCATGGGTAATTGCATGAGTGGGTGAATGCATGGGTAATTGAGTGAGTGGGTGAATGCATGGGTAATTGAGTGAGTGGGTGAATGCATGGGTAATTGAGTGAGTGGGTGAATGCATGGGTAATTGAGTGAGTGGGTGAATGCATGGGTAATTGAGTGAGTGGGTGAATGCATGGGTAATTGAGTGAGTGGGTGAATGCATGGGTAATTGAGTGAGTGGGTGAATGCATGGGTAATTGAATGAGTGGGTGAATGCATGGGTAATTGAGTGAGTGGGTGAATGCATGGGTAATTGAGTGAGTGGGTGAATGCATGGGTAATTGAGTGAGTGGGTGAATGCATGGGTAATTGAGTGAGTGGGTGAATGCATGGGTAATTGAATGAGTGAGTGAATGAGTGAGTGGGTGAATGCATGGGTAATTGAATGAGTGGGTGAATGCATGGGTAATTGAGTGAGTGAGTGAATGAGTGAGTGGGTGAATGCATGGGTAATTGAATGAGTGGGTGAATGCATGGGTAATTGAATGAGTGAGTGGGTGAATGCATGGGTAATTGAATGAGTGGGTGAATGCATGGGTAATTGAATGAGTGGGTGAATGCATGGGTAATTGAGTGAGTGGGTGAATGCATGGGTAATTGAGTGAGTGGGTGAATGCATGGGTAATTGAATGAGTGAGTGAATGAGTGAGTGGGTGAATGCATGGGTAATTGAGTGAGTGAGTGGGTGAATGCATGGGTAATTGAATGAGTGGGTGAATGCATGGGTAATTGAGTGAGTGGGTGAATGCATGGGTAATTGAGTGAGTGGGTGAATGCATGGGTAATTGAATGAGTGAGTGAATGAGTGAGTGGGTGAATGCATGGGTAATTGAGTGAGTGAGTGGGTGAATGCATGGGTAATTGAGTGAGTGGGTGAATGCATGGGTAATTGAGTGAGTGGGTGAATGCATGGGTAATTGAGTGAGTGGGTGAATGCATGGGTAATTGAATGAGTGGGTGAATGCATGGGTAATTGAATGAGTGGGTGAATGCATGGGTAATTGAGTGAGTGGGTGAATGCATGGGTAATTGAATGAGTGGGTGAATGCATGGGTAATTGAGTGAGTGGGTGAATGCATGGGTAATTGAATGAGTGGGTGAATGCATGGGTAATTGAGTGAGTGGGTGAATGCATGGGTAATTGAGTGAGTGGGTGAATGCATGGGTAATTGAGTGAGTGGGTGAATGCATGGGTAATTGAGTGAGTGGGTGAATGCATGGGTAATTGAATGAGTGGGTGAATGCATGGGTAATTGAGTGAGTGGGTGAATGCATGGGTAATTGAATGAGTGGGTGAATGCATGGGTAATTGAGTGAGTGGGTGAATGCATGGGTAATTGAGTTAGTGGGTGAATGCATGGGTAATTGAATGAGTGGGTGAATGCATGGGTAATTGAATGAGTGGGTGAATGCATGGGTAATTGAATGAGTGGGTGAATGCATGGGTAATTGAGTGAGTGCGTGAATGCATGGGTAATTGAGTGAGTGGGTGAATGCATGGGTAATTGAGTGAGTGGGTGAATGCATGGGTAATTGAATGAGTGGGTGAATGAGTGGGTGAATGCATGGGTAATTGAATGAGTGGGTGAATGCATGGGTAATTGAATGAGTGGGTGAATGCATGGGTAATTGAGTGAGTGGGTGAATGCATGGGTAATTAAGTGAGTGGGTGAATGCATGGGTAATTGAGTGAGTGGGTGAATGCATGGGTAATTGAGTGAGTGGGTGAATGCATGGGTAATTGAATGAGTGAGTGAATGAGTGAGTGGGTGAATGCATGGGTAATTGAATGAGTGGGTGAATGAGTGAGTGGGTGAATGCAAGGGTAATTGAGTGAGTGGGTGAATGCATGGGTAATTGAATGAGTGGGTGAATGCATGGGTAATTGAATGAGTGGGTGAATGCATGGGTAATTGAATGAGTGGGTGAATGCATGGGTAATTGAATGAGTGGGTGAATGCATGGGTAATTGAATGAGTGAGTGAATGAGTGAGTGGGTGAATGCATGGGTAATTGAATGAGTGAGTGAATGAGTGAGTGGGTGAATGCATGGGTAATTGAATGAGTGGGTGCATGCATGGGTAATTGAATGAGTGGGTGAATGCATGGGTAATTGAATGAGTGGGTGAATGCATGGGTAATTGAATGAGTGGGTGAATGCATGGGTAATTGAATGAGTGGGTAATTGAGTGAGTGGGTGAATGCATGGGTAATTGAATGAGTGGGTGAATGAGTGAGTGGGTGAATGCATGGGTAATTGAATGAGTGGGTAATTGAATGAGTGGGTGAATGAGTGGGTAATTGAGTGAGTGGGTGAATGCATGGGTAATCGAATGAGTGGGTGAATGAGTGAGTGGGTGAATGCATGGGTAATCGAATGAGTGGGTGAATGAGTGAGTGGGTGAATGAATGGGTAATTGAATGAGTGGGTGAATGAGTGAGTGGGTGAATGTATGGATAATTGAATGAGTGGGTGAATGCATGGGTAATTGAATGAGTGGGTAAATGCATGGATAATTGAATGAGTGGGTGAATGCATGGGTAATTGAATGAGTGGGTAATTGAGTGAGTGGGTGAATGCATGGGTAATTGAATGAGTGGGTGAATGAATGGGTGAATGAGTGAGTGGGTGAATGCATGGGTAATTGAATGAGTGAGTGAATGAGTGAGTGGGTGAATGCATGGGTAATTGAATGAGTGAGTGAATGAGTGAGTGGGTGAATGCATGGGTAATTGAATGAGTGAGTGAATGAGTGAGTGGGTGAATGCATGGGTAATTGAATGAGTGGGTGAATGCATGGGTAATTGAATGAGTGGGTGAATGCATGGGTAATTGAATGAGTGGGTGAATGCATGGGTAATTGAATGAGTGGGTGAATGCATGGGTAATTGAATGAGTGGGTAATTGAGTGAGTGGGTGAATGCATGGGTAATGAATGAGTGGGTGAATGAGTGAGTGGGTGAATGCATGGGTAATTGAATGAGTGGGTAATTGAATGAGTGGGTGAATGAGTGGGTAATTGAGTGAGTGGGTGAATGCATGGGTAATCGAATGAGTGGGTGAATGAGTGAGTGGGTGAATGCATGGGTAATCGAATGAGTGGGTGAATGAGTGAGTGGGTGAATGCATGGGTAATTGAATGAGTGGGTAATTGAGTGAGTGGGTGAATGCATGGGTAATTGAATGAGTGGGTGAATGCATGGGTAATTGAATGAGTGGGTGAATGAGTGAGTGGGTGAATGCATGGGTAATTGAATGAGTGGGTAATTGAATGAGTGGGTGAATGAGTGGGTAATTGAGTGAGTGGGTGAATGCATGGGTAATCGAATGAGTGGGTGAATGAGTGAGTGGGTGAATGCATGGGTAATCGAATGAGTGGGTGAATGAGTGAGTGGGTGAATGCATGGGTAATTGAATGAGTGGGTAATTGAGTGAGTGGGTGAATGCATGGGTAATTGAATGAGTGGGTGAATGCATGGGTAATTGAATGAGTGGGTGAATGAGTGAGTGGGTTTTTCTTGTACGGTATTTCGTATCGATGTCAATACCGCATCATACGATACACTATGAGTTTGTGGCGAATCGTATGATTATAAAATCATTCATATATTTCTTACATTATAATATATTGATTATAATATATTGATCACATTATAACATAAGCTTACATTATAATAGATCGATCATAATATATTGCTTATAATATAAGCTTACACGTTAATATATTGATTACATTATAATATAAGCTTACATTATAATATATCGAGTATAATATATTGCTTATAATATAAGTTTACATGTTAATATATTGATTACATTACAATATAAGATTACATTATAATATATCGAGTATAATATATTGCAAACATAAAAAATCGATTGTAATATATTGCTTACATTATAATGTATCGATTATAATATATTGCTTGCATTTAAAAAAATCGATTATCATATATTGCTTACATAAAAAAATCGATTATAATATATTGCTTACATTATAATATATCGATTATAATATATTGCTTACATTAAAAAAATCGATTCTCATATATTGCTTACATTATAATATATCGATTATAATATATTGCTTACATTAAAAAAATCGATTCTCATATATTGCTTACATTATAATATATCGATTATAATATATTGCTTACAATATAAGCTAACATTATAATATATCGATTATAATATATTGCTTACATTCTGATAGACTGTGGCTCTGGGTGAAAGGGTCACGTGACGGGGAGATTTTTTTCTCATTTTCCCGCGCTTTCTACGCGGGGTCGGCGCAGGAGCCGCCTTTGAATTCCGTAGAGCGGATAAGCACCACAGCCCCCCACCTGCCCCCACCTGCCTGCCCCCCCACTCGCCCCCCCCCACCCGCCCAGCCCCCACAACCCCCCTCTCACCCCCTTCACACCCCCCCCCTCTCACCCCCCCTCACCCCCCTTCACACCCCCCCCACAACCCCCCTCTCACCCCCACCACCCCCCCCCTCACCCCCCCCACCACCAACTCCCCACAACCCCCCTCACCCCCCACAACCCCCCCTCACCCCCCCCTCACCCCCCCACAACCCCCCTCACCCCCTCACCCCCCACAACCCCCCCTCACCCCCCCCCACTCACCCCCCCTCACCCCCCCACAACCCCCCTCACCCCCCCACAACCCCCCCTCACCCCCCCCACTCACCCCCCCTCACCCCCCCCACAACCCCCCCCACAACCCCCCCCCTCACCCCCCCACTCACCCCCCCTCACCCCCCCCACAACCCCCCCCACAACCCCCCCCCACAACCCCCCCCCACACCCGCCCTCACCCTCCCCCCACAACCCCCCCTCACCCCCACCCCCCGCCCCTCCCCCCGCGCCTATCCGCTGTAGGGAATCTGAGTCACGTGGGTGGCGAGGGGCGTGGTCTTGTCACGCAGCAATGGCGGCGGCGGTGAGTGAACGCTTCGCGGCAGATTCTCTCGCCCGTAGTTTTACTAATCTAACAAACTTTACTTTGCTCATTGTACTCGGACGCACTCGCTTTGTTCACTTGCTTACTTGACTTGATTTTTAAAAAAATATACTTCTTCGTTGGTTAATTAATCGGCGTGCGTCGGTTCAAGTTGTGTGGCTGTGTAAATAATGCGTGGGCCGTTCAAGACTTTTATTTTTTTACACCTCGGCGATTTGTTTTACCTCCGAGATTATTTTTACCTCAGACGATTTGTTTTACTTCAACGATTTTTTTACCTCGGCTATTCTTTTTACCTCGCCTGAATTTTTTTTCCTCGGCGATTTCTTTACCTCAAAGATTTTTTTTTTACCTCAGCGATTTCTTTGCCTCAGCGACGATTGTTTGTTATCTCAACGATTTTTTTTACCTCAGAGATTTTTTTACCTCAGATTTGTTTTACCTCGGCGATTTCTTTACCTCAGAGATTATCTTTACCTCAGATATTTCTTTACCTCAGAGATTATCTTTTCCTTGCAGTCACGAAAGCTTCAAGTCTAGAATTAGATTATCTTTACCTCAGATTATCTTTACCTCAGATTTGTTTTACCTCACAGATTATCTTTACCTCAGATTATCTTTACCTCAGATTATCTTTACCTCAGAGATTATCTTTACCTCAGAGATTATCTTTACCTCAGAGATTATCTTTACCTCAGAGATTATCTTTACCTCAGAGATTATCTTTACCTCAGAGATTATCTTTACCTCAGAGATTATCTTTACCTCAGAGATTATCTTTACCTCAGATTATCTTTACCTCAGATTATCTTTACCTCAGAGATTATCTTTACCTCAGAGATTATCTTTACCTCAGAGATTATCTTTACCTCAGAGATTATCTTTACCTCAGAGATTATCTTTACCTCAGAGATTATCTTTACCTCAGAGATTATCTTTACCTCAGAGATTATCTTTACCTCAGCGATTATCTTTACCTCAGATTATCTTTACCTCAGATTATCTTTACCTCAGAGATTATCTTTACCTCAGAGATTATCTTTACCTCAGAGATTATCTTTACCTCAGAGATTATCTTTACCTCAGAGATTATCTTTACCTCAGAGATTATCTTTACCTCAGAGATTATCTTTACCTCACCGATTATCTTTACCTCACAGATTATCTTTACCTCAGATTTCTTTACCTCAGAGATTTTTTTACCTCAGAGATTATTTTTACCTCAGATTTCTTTACCTCAGCGATTTCTTTACCTCCGCGACGATTATTTTTACCTCAGAGAATTTTTTTTACCTCAGATTCTTTACCTCAGAGATTATTTTTACCTCAGAATTTTTTTTTACCTCAGAGATTCTTTACCTCAGCGATTCTTTTTACCTCAGCAGGGTAGATACATCCTCACCGCCGCATTCATCTTCATCTAGCAGTGAATAGACCACTGGTGGTGATTACACAGACAGAGAGGAGAACACGTGGATGAGAGAACACACGTAAGGGTAGAGACAATCATCACCACATCGATATTCATCGAGCAGTGGATCGAACACGGTGGTGGTGATGGTTACACGTGGATTAGAGACCACACACGGAGAGGCTTGTGCCAGGCTAGGTGCACTTTGAGGAGGCAACAGACCAAAGGTTATAATAGTAGGTTTTTACCCTTTTAAACTGGTACAAAACTGACACCTTGATTCAAGGCATCATGTTTGCAATAACCACAACACAAGTAGTCAAAAAAGCAAACAAATATGCAACTCTGATGATGTGTAGCCTGAGCAGATGGTAGAGCAGCAAGTGCCGTTACACTGGGAGGAACCCACTGGTGACACCAGCCCGCAGGGGATTATTGTGTCCGTCCGTCGTGCAAGGAGGGGCTGGGTGGGGGGTGGGGAGGGGCTGGGTGGGGAGGGGCTGGGTGGGAAGGGGCTGGGTGGGGGATAGGTGAGAGGAGGGGTTGGGTGGGGAGGGGTGGGGCTGGGTGGGAAGGGGCTGGGTGGGAAGGGGCTGGGTGGGGGATAGGTGAGAGGAGGGGCTGGGTGGGGAGGGGCTGGGAGGGGAGGGGCTGGGAGGGGAGGGGCTGGGTGGGAGGGGCTGGGTGGGGGATAGGTGAGAGGAGGGGTTGGGAGGGGAGGGTGGGCAGGGGCTGGGTGGGAGGGGCTGGGTGGGGAATAGGTGAGAGGAGGGGCTGGGTGGGGAGGTGCTGGGTGGGGCTGGGTGGGGGGTGGGAAGGGGCTGGGTGGGGAGGGGCTGGGTGGGAAGGGCTGGGTGGGGGATAGGTGAGAGGAGGGGCTGGGTGGGGAGGGGCTGGGAGGGGAGGGGCTGGGTGGGGCTGGGTGGGGCTGGGTGGGAAGGGGCTGGGTGGGGAGGGGCTGGGTGGGGCTGGGTAGGGAGGGGCTGGGTGGGGAGGGGCTGGGTAGGGAGGGGCTGGGTGGGGGGTGGGAGGGGCTGGGTGGGGAGGGTGGGGAGGGGCTCGGTGGGGCTGGGTGGGGGATAGGTGAGAGGAGGGGCTGGGTGGGGAGGGGCTGGGTGGGGAGGGGCTCGGTGGGGCTGGGTGGGGAATAGGTGAGAGGAGGGGCTGGGTGGGGAGGGTGGTGGGGGGCTGGGTGGGGGTGGGGCTGGGTGGGGAGGGTGGTGGGGGCTGGGTGGGGGGTGGGGCTGGGTGGGGGGTGGGGAGGGGCTGGGTGGGGGGTGGGGCTGGGTGGAGCTGGGTGGGGAATAGGTGAGAGGAGGGGCTGGGTGGGGGGTGGGGAGGGTCTGGGTGGGGGGTGGGGCTGGGTGGGGGATAGGTGAGAGGAGGGGCTGGGTGGGGAGGGTGGGGCTGGGTGGGGGGTGGGGAGGGGCTGGTTGGGGAGGGGTGGGGCTGGGTGGGGAGGGGCTGGTCACCCGTGGTGCCCTTATAAAACTCAACGTTTCACCTACTCACGCCGGCTTGTGCCCGCCCTCACAGTCGGCCATAATTTTGCGGAATACCCCACGCCGCCGTTGACCCTGCAGGCCATTGACCGAGCAACCCGACGTTCCTACCAGCTCCCTCCGCAGGAATGTGTGTTAGCGCGCAAGCAGCACCTGTGCAAGACCGTCACCGGTGGGACACGAGGGGGGTGATGGGTGGCCAGCACCATGCCCCTCGTCTCTCCTAGTGACAAATGTTTACACACAGCACTAAGGTGCTCATTTGAGGCTGAGTCGACCTAGGAGGAGGGGGGGGGGATAGGTGGCCAGGGTTGGGTTTCAGGTGATAATCGCCACCGGTTGTGTTGGCGTGAGCCCGGAATTGAAATTCGAGTCGCCGGGTTTGTAGCGGTAGCGCTACCCATGACTACACGGGCACACACTGGGCGATAATAACAGCAGGAGTTGTATTATTGTTTTTTTTTAAATCCTTTATATTAAGTTCGCTTGCTTGCTTGCTTAGGACCGTGCAAATCTTTCGGTCGTTTTTTAACCCACTTCCCGTGATCCAATCGAGCTGCTATTTTGCACACAGACTCGTTGTGCGTGATAATTAATGTTCGTGAAATTTTGTGTTCCAAAATTTTACACTGTTTAGGGAAAACAAATTAAATATGTAATTACCAATTGCTTAATACTGGCAGACAATCATCTGACCCATAGGTGGCAGCCATCTCAAGCCAGAGGACGAGAGGACTCTAGCCGCCACGCATATAAAGGATTTAGAGTGAAAAACTTTGTTTTTACGGGTTATACTTATTATTGCTTGTGTTGTGGCATGAAACGTCGTGAGAATTTCATTTTATTATATTTGATTTTATTATTTCCCTTCTACGTGACTTTACCGAAAGAACCAAGAAGATGAATCCCTGCAGATACGAAAGCTTTAAATCGAAATCAGGAGTTGTGTTAAGACGTTCAAACAGCAAATCAAGATGAACGCTATCTCGTTGGCTCTTTCGGTAAAAGTCACGTAGAAAGATAAAATAATATATTAAATACTAGCATACGACGTTTCGATTGCTTGTGTTGCAATCGAAACGTCGAATGCTATTATTTAACTTATTTTTTCATCTTCTTGGTTCTTTCGGTAAAGTCACATAGAAGGGAAATAATAAAATAATAAAAATAAAACAATAAAATAATTCTCACGACGTTTCGGCCACAACGCAAGCAGCCGTCCTCAGGTGAAGACCAGGTCTTCACCTGAGGACGGCTCAGGTGAAGACCTGGTAGCCGGCTACCCGTACCCGGCCGGGTACGGGTAGCCGGGTATCGGGTAGGGTACGGGTAGCCGGGTATCGGGTAGGGTACGGGTATCGGGTAGGGTACGGGTAGCCGGGTATCGGGTAGGGTACGGGTATCGGGTAGGGTACGGGTAGCCGGGTATCGGGTAGGGTGCGGGTAGCCGGGTATCAGGTAGGGTACGGGTAGCCGGGTATCGGGTAGGGTACGGGTAGCCGGGTATCGGGTAGGGTACGGGTATCGGGTAGGGTACGGGTAGCCGGGTATCGGGTAGGGTACGGGTAGCCGGGTATCGGGTAGGGTACAGGTAGCCGGGTATCGGGTAGGGTACGGGTATCGGGTACCCGGTTGCGACCTCTGCCACCCACGCAGATTTGTGATCGTACGAACGCTTGTGGACTCCGTCTCGCTCGCAGGCAACTGCTACGAAGGTGCAGGAAGTGAGGGACATCACGAGGATCGAACGCATCGGTGAGTGGGGAGATCGTGAACGGTGAATCCGACAGCTCGTGAAGCTCTTCTGTTCTCACGGATGTTTCCAGTCGCGGCGTGGGGGAGTCCACGCGGTTAGGGGCAGATGTCGCAAACGGGTTTTGATTCCTTACCCGTACTCGTACCCGGCCGCACCAGGGTCGCAAACGGGTACCCGTACCCGGCCGTACCCGTACCCTACCCGATACCTGGCCGGGTACGGGTAGGGTACGGGTATCGGGTACCCGATTGCGACCTCTGGGATGAAGCCGTGTTGCAGGCGTGGGTGGGTTGATTCTAGGAACTTGAATTGTGAGAAGAGACAAGACGTTGGGAAATGAGTGACAAACGGTGACTCGCCAGTGACTCACGGCCTACCCGTACCCGTACCCGGCCGCACCAGGGTCGCAAACGGGCTGGGTACGGGTAGCCGGGTATCGGGTAGGGTACGGGTATCGGGTACCCGGTTGCGACCTCTGGTTAGGGGCCATCCAGTTAGTACGCACGCAAAAATCTGTCAAATCCCGACCCCCCCCTCCCTGTACGTACGCATACTTTTTAAATCCTTTATATTAAGTTCGCTTGCTTGCGTGCTTGCTTGCTTGCTTACGACCGTGTAAATCTTTCGGTCGTTTTTTAACCCACTTCCCGTGATCCAATCGAGCTGACATTTTGCACACAGACTCGTTGTGCGAGACAATTAATTTTAGTGGAAAAAAATTCCAAAATTTGACACTGTTTAGGGAATTTTTTAAAATATTTAATTACCAATTTTTAAATGCTGGCAGACAATCATCTGACCCATAGGTGGCAGCCATCTCAAGCCAGAGGACGAGAGGACTCCAGCCGCCACGCATATAAAGGATTTATAGTGAAAAACCTTGTTTTTACGGGTTAATTTTTACACCCCCCCTCCCACTTGCGTACGTACACTTGACGCACCTCCTCCCCCGAATCCTATAGGGTCGATATTTAATCCACGCAGAAATGATCAGGATTAATACTATTAACGTGTTTAAGCAAACAGATAGTCCACTGCCGGACTATCAAACTCATTTGAAGGCCAATGTAGACACATTATTATCGAGGCTTTACCCGCCCCCCTCCGTTTCCTATGCTACGTACATTGTCGGTAGACCCCCCATACGCAAGCGTACGCATTTGGGTTAAACCCCCCCCTTCCACCATCCATGCGTACGTACTAAATGGATGGCCCCTTACAGCGACGAACAACAGTACACACGCGCGCGCTCACGAAAAAAAAACAACGATCGGAGTGCGAAATCGAGAAAAGGGTGAGCAGATCACCGAATAATAATAACACTGGTCAACAACAAAAAAAATTTCTGGCCTGGACTTTTGCAGCTGTTCTAGACTAATTTCACAGGGTGCCGATTCCAAATCTGATCTCAGATTTGCTCTATCACATCTCATTTTATGCTATCGGCATACCCCATTTTCATTGATTTTACCCGAAATTAACTCCGTCACTTATGATTGCAAGTTGTTGCGAGTCAGTGATTGCTTTAGTGTTAAAATATGGTGCTGTATTTTTAGGATAGTGTGTTTATAATATCATTCTATGTAGATATCCACGTTTATTTAATATTTTTCTTCTGCAGTTTTTATTGATATCTCAAAAACTTGATGTGATGGACAAAAACTGATGCCAGATTTGGAATCGGCACCACACAATTACCTTAGAAACCGTTGGAATACCTTATGCCAGAAAAAGTGTGTTGACCAGTGTAATGAGTAAATAGATAAAAAATAAAAGTACAATGTTCTTAGGTTTTTTCGGTAAAGTCACGTAGGTAAAACATCAAAATTAACGAAAATAAAATAAAACAAAAAGTCACGACGTTTCGGAGGCAACACAAGTCTCCGTCATCAGGTGGGACCGTCACAGCCGAATTATCTGCATCAAGTGAGGCAATGATTCAAGATGTAATCCCTTATAAGCAAGTTGAAGGGGGGAGGAGAGGGGGGGGGGGCTCATCAGAATGTTAGTACAACTCATCGGGAGGGGGAGGGGAGGGGCCAAAAAATTGAACGACGGCTTGGACGCGGTTGCTGCTGCACACGCCAACACAATGGACAGAGAGGGGGAGGAGAGGTCTGATACACATGATAGACAAAATAACGAAATTGCCCATGTTTATACCAATGCTGGCTGAACATTCAAGAGGGTATTTTCATTAATTTTGATGTTTTACCTACGTGACTTTACCGAAAAAACCTAAGAATATGATTCCTTGCAGTCACAAAAGCTTCAAATCTAAAAGTACAACGCGTTCATATCCGCCTGCCCCCGCCGTACCTCTCTTCATTATTGACAACTTGCAGCTCGGCACGCGGCAGATGCCTGCGCAGAGCGACTCGCGACCTCCTCTCGATACCAAGATCCAGGATGTACTTCTGAGGCATAATCAATTAGAAAATAACGCTTACTACTCAGGAACAAATATTTATGTTTTGTTACACACTGTTATTGGGCAGTGTTAGGGTAAGATATTCGATCAGACGAATCGTAGGAAGTACGTACGTACGTACGGCGACACGGCGCGGGCAGCGATAGAAAACGGTGGCGGAGGCACGGCACTTTCCGGCTGTGGGATTTCATTGTGATTTTTGGGGGTGGAAATTGTTCAGTTTCTTTCCCGACGTACGGGAAACGTTCGGGTCACGGATATTTCTCGGGAACCCCGAACCCTTCCGTAACCCGGGGGGACTGCCTGTGTATGCGTTGACATCGACATGAGGCTTTCATAACCCCACGTCTGCCCCGTGTCTTTCCGTGTCCCCGTGTCTCACCCCCCCCCTCCCCTCCCGTCGTGTCTCCGTCCCACCCGCTCACCGTCTCGCCCACGACTCTCCGTCTCTCCCGGCGTTCCAGGCGCTCACTCTCACATCCGTGGACTGGGCCTCGACGATGCGTTGGATCCACGGCAGGTGGGAACGCGCGCGCGTGTTTGTGTGTGCGTGTGCGTGCGTACGTGTGTGTGTGTGCGTGCGTGTGTGCGTGTGTGCGTGCGTACGTGTGTGTGCGTACGTGTGTGGGTGCGTACGTGTGCGTGCGTACGTGTGTGTGTGCGTGCGTACGTGTGTGCGTGCGTACGTGTGTGCGTGCGTGCGTGTGTGGGTGCGTACGTGTGTGTGCGTGCGTGCGTGTGTGTGCGTGCGTGCGTGTGTGCGTGCGTGCGTGTATGTGTGTGCGTGCGTACGTGTGTGCGTACGTGTGTGCGTGCGTGCGTGCGTGTGTGTGTGTGCGTACGTGTGTGCGTGCGTGCGTGTGCGTGTGTGCGTGCGCGTGTGTGTGCGTGCGTGTGTGTGTGTGCGTGCGTACGTGTGTGTGCGGTGGTGGTAGCGGTCGGCGCTGCGCTACGAACCCGGCGACCCGAGTTCGATTCCCGCTCACGGCCACTCAACACCGGTGACGATTATCCGCACCGGTCCCGGGCCTCCCCTAGGTCGACTCAGCCTCAAATGAGTACCTGGTGCGCTGTGTAAACGTCGCCACCGGGGAGACAAAGGCGGCCGGGCGTGGTGCTGGCCACCCACCCCCTCGCGTGCCACAGTGCCGGTAGCCTTCGTAGGTGCTCGCTGAAGGCTACACGGGGGACCTTTGTCCTTGTTGCGCGTCTTTGTGGGGAGCAGAGGAGCGGCGCTCGCAACGACGAGCGGCCCGCCATGGGTGGGGGCTAAAACAACACAGTGGGTTGGCACCCTGGGTCCGTCCCGTGACCTCCTGCCAGCGGGTGCTTTCACCGCTCCGCGTGGCGTCAAAGTGCACTCAGCCTGGCACAAAGCGGCGCTACGAACCCGGCGACCCCCGAGTTCGACTCCCCCGCTCACGGCCGGCCGCCTGCCAGTGGCGACAATCTGAACGGTTTGCTGGGGCCTGTGCTCGCCTAGGGTTGACTCGGGCCTTCAACGGGTGCAGTACCTGGCGCGTCGCGTGTGCCGCGTTTCTCCGCGCGCAGGTGTCCCAGGGGATGGTGGGGCAGGTGGCCGCGCGGCGCGCTGCGGGAATCATCCTGGAGATGATCAGGGACGGCAAGATCGCCGGCAGGGCCGTGCTCATCGCTGGCCAGCCCGGCACCGGCAAGACCGCCATCGCCATGGGTACGCGAGGGGGAGACGCAATGGGGAGACACGCGAGGGGGAGACGCGCGGGGAGACACGAGGGGAGACACGAGGGGAGACACGAGGGGAGACACGAGGGGAGACACGAGGGGAGACACGCGGGGAGACACGCGGGGAGACACGAGGGGAGACACGAGGGGAGACACGCGGGGAGACACGCGGGGAGACACGCGGGGAGACACGAGGGGAGACACGCGGGGAGACACGAGGGGAGACACGCAATGGGGAGACACGCGGGGAGACACGCGGGGAGACACGAGGGGAGACACGAGGGGAGACACGAGGGGAGACACGCAATGGGGAGACACGCGATGGGGAGACACGAGGGGAGACACGAGGGGAGACACGAGGGAGACACGAGGGGAGACACGCAATGGGGAGACACGCGGGGAGACACGCGGGGAGACACGAGGGGAGACACGAGGGGAGACACGAGGGGAGACACGCAATGGGGAGACACGCGATGGGGAGACACGAGGGGAGACACGAGGGGAGACACGAGGGGAGACACGAGGGGAGACACGCAATGGGGAGACACGCGGGGAGACACGCGGGGAGACACGAGGGGAGACACGAGGGGAGACACGAGGGGAGACACGCAATGGGGAGACACGCGGGGAGACACGCAATGGGGAGACACGCATGGGGAGACACGCGGGGAGACACGCGGGGAGACACGCGGGGAGACACGCGGGGAGACACGCGGGGAGACACGCGGGGAGACACGCGGGGAGACACGAGGGGAGACACGAGGGGAGACACGAGGGGAGACACGCGGGGAGACACGCAATGGGGAGACACGAGGGGAGACACGAGGGGAGACACGCAATGGGGAGACACGAGGGGAGACACGAGGGGAGACACGCAATGGGGAGACACGAGGGGAGACACGAGGGGAGACACGCAATGGGGAGACACGAGGGGAGACACGAGGGGAGACACGCAATGGGGAGACACGAGGGAGACACGAGGGGAGACACGCGGGGAGACACGAGGGGAGACACGCGGGGAGACACGCGGGGAGACACGAGGGGAGACACGCGGGGAGACACGCATTGGGGAGACACGAGGGGAGACACGCGGGGGACACGCAATGGGGAGGCACGAGGGGAGACACGAGGGGAGACACGCAATGGGGAGACACGAGGGGAGACACGCAATGGGGAGACACGAGGGGAGACACGCGGGGAGACACGAGGGGAGACACGAGGGGAGACACGCGGGGAGACACGCAATGGGGAGACACGAGGGGAGACACGCGGGGAGACACGCAATGGGGAGGCACGAGGGGAGACACGAGGGGAGACACGCAATGGGGAGACACGAGGGGAGACACGCAATGGGGAGACACGAGGGGAGACACGCAATGGGGAGACACGAGGGGAGACACGAGGGGAGACACGCAATGGGGAGACACGAGGGGAGACACGAGGGGAGACACGCAATGGGGAGACACGCGGGGAGACACGAGGGGAGACACGCGGGGAGACACGAGGGGAGACACGAGGGGAGACACGCAATGGGGAGACACGAGGGGAGACACGAGGGGAGACACGCAATGGGGAGACACGAGGGGAGACACGCAGCGGGGAGACACGAGGGGAGACACGCGGGGAGACACGCGGGGAGACACGAGGGGAGACACGCAATGGGGAGACACGCAATGGGGAGACACGAGGGGAGACACGCAGCGGGGAGACACGAGGGGAGACACGCGGGGAGACACGCGGGGAGACACGAGGGAGACACGAGGGGAGACACGCAATGGGGAGACACGCGGGGAGACACACGGGGAGACACGCGGGATGATGATGGTGGTGGTGGTGATGATATTAATGTTGATTTTGCTTTTGTGATGGTTGTGATGATTATAATAATGATGGTGGTGGTGGTGGTGGTGCTGGTGGTGATGGTGGTGGTGGTGATGATATTGATGATGATTTTACTGGTAGGAACCTCCTGGTTACACCAGCCCACAGGGGATTATTGTGTCCGTCCGTCGTGCAGGGAGGGGCTGGGTGGGGAGGGAGGGCTGGGTGGGGAGGGAGGGGCTGGGTGGGAGGGGTGGGGCTGGGTGGGGAGGGGCTGGTCACCCCGTGGTGCCCTTATAAAACTCAACGTTTAACCTACTCACGCCGGCTTGTGCCCGCCCTCACAGTCGGCCATATTTGCGGAATACACCACGCCGCCGTTGACCCTGCAGGCCATTGACCGAGCAACCCGACGTTCCAACCAGCTCCCTCCGCAGGAATGTGTTGCATTTGTGATGGTTTTTGTGGTGATGATGGTGGTGACGATGATGATGGTGGGGCTTATTTTGATTACGGTGATTGTGCGGTTGTTGTGGTAGTGATGGTGTGGCGGTAGTGTAGTGCAGCGGCTAGCGTTACATCTCTATCGTGTGGACAGGCATGGCCCAAGCACTTGGGGCTGACACTCCCTTCACTGCGATCGCCCGGCAGCGAAATCTTCTCCCTGGAGATGAGCAAAACGGAGGCGCTGACCCAAGCGTTCAGGAGGTCCATCGGAGTGCGCATCAAGTAAGACGTGGCGACACAGGGCGGCGTGTACCTGACACTGAGACCCGGTCTCCGATACTCACTCTTGCCCTGAGACCCGGTCTCCCTGAGACTCACTCTTGCCCTGAGACCCGGTCTCCCTGAGTCTCGCCCTGACCCTGAGACCCGGTCTCCCCGAGTCTCACTCTTACCCTGAGACTCACTCTTGCCCTGAGACCCGGTCTCCCTGAGACTCACTCTTGCCCTGAGACCCGGTCTCCCTGAGACTCACTCTTACCCTGAGACTCACTCTTGCCCTGAGACCCGGTCTCCCTGAGACTCACTCTTACCCTGAGACCCGGTCTCCCTGAGACTCACTCTTGCCCTGAGACCCGGTCTCCCTGAGTCTCACCCTGACCCTGAGACCCGGTCTCCCTGAGACTCACTCTGACCCTGAGACCCGGTCTCCCTGAGACTCACTCTTGCCCTGAGACCCGGTCTCCCTGAGACTCACTCTTGCCCTGAGACCCGGTCTCCCTGAGTCTCACCCTGACCCTGAGACCCGGTCTCCCTGAGACTCACTCTGACCCTGAGACCCGGTCTCCCTGAGTCTCACTCTTGCCCTGAGACCCGGTCTCCCTGAGTCTCACCCTGACCCTGAGACCCGGTCTCCCTGAGTCTCACTCTGACCCTGAGACCCGGTCTCCCTGAGTCTCACTCTTACCCTGAGACCCGGTCTCCCTGAGTCTCACCCTGACCCTGAGACCCGGTCTCCCTGAGTCTCAATCTGACCCTGAGACCCGGTCTCCCTGAGACTTACTCTGACCCTGAGACCCGGTCTCCCTGAGTCTCACCCTGACCCTGAGACCCGGTCTCCCCGAGTCTCACTCTGACCCTGAGACCCGGTCTCCCTGAGACTCACTCTGACCCTGAGACTCACTCTGACCAATGAGACTCACTCTGACCCTGAGACCCGGTCTCCCTGAGACTCAATCTGACCCTGAAACCCGGTCTCCCTGAGACTCACTCTGACTGAGACCCGGTCTCCCTGAGTCTCACTCTGACCCTGAGACCCGGTCTCCCGAGTCTCACTCTGACCCTGAGACCCGGTCTCCCTGAGACTCACTCTGACCAATGAGACTCACTCTGACCCTGAGACCCGGTCTCCCTGAGACTCAATCTGACCCTGAGACCCGGTCTCCCTGAGTTTCACTCTGACCCTGAGACCCGGTCTCCCTGAGTCTCACTCTGACCCTTAGACCCGGTCTCCCTGAGACTCACTCTGACCCTGACACCCGGTCTCCCTGAGACTCAATCTGGCCCTGAGACCCGGTCTCCCTGAGACTCACTCTGACCAATGAGACTCACTCTGACCCTGAGACCCGGTCTCCCTGAGTCTCACTCTGACCCTGAGACCCGGTCTCCCTGAGTCTCAATCTGACCCTGAGACCCGGTCTCCCTGAGTCTCACTCTGACCCTGAGACTCACTCTGACACCGAGACTCACTCTGACCCTGAGTCTCGCTCTGACTCTGTGGACCTGGTCTCTGTATGTTACAGGGAGGAGACTGAGATCATCGAGGGAGAGGTGGTAGAGATTCAGATCGATAGACCAGCTACTGGCACGGTGAGTGACACACACACACCACACACACACACCACACACACACCACACACACACACCACACACACACACCCACACACACACCACACACACACACACCACACACACACACACCACACCACACACACACCACACACACCACACACACCACACACACCACACCACACACACCACACACACACACCACACCACACACACCACACCACACACACCACACCACACACACCACACACACCACACCACACACACCACACACACCACACCACACACACACCACACACACAGACCACACACACAGACCACACACACACACACCACACACACACACCACACACACACCACACACACAGACCACACACACACACACCACACACACACACACACCACACACACACACCACACACACACACCACACACACACACCACACACACAGACCACACACACCACACACACACACCACACACACACCACACACACAGACCACACATATACACCACACACACCACACACACACCCAGGGCTCACAACCAGCCACCCATGGACCATTACGGTCCATGGGTGGCAGTTTCTGTGGAGATCACTCAGTTCTTTCGGTAAAGTCACGTAAAAGGGATGAAT
Organism: Lethenteron camtschaticum; assembly: GCA_018977245.1. Taxonomy (NCBI): domain Eukaryota; kingdom Metazoa; phylum Chordata; class Hyperoartia; order Petromyzontiformes; family Petromyzontidae; genus Lethenteron; species Lethenteron camtschaticum. The sequence continues at coordinate 1,852 of WFAB01002805.1, read as the reverse complement.
CCCTGCATTCACGAAAGCTTTAAATCGAAATTTAAGTTCTTCCGTGTTTGTTACTACGATGGTTTCCCCGGGGTTCTCCGGTTTCCGCCCTGAACCCAAACCCGGCCTTTGGACTTTGAACCCTGAACCCAAACCCGGCCTTTGTGAACCCTGAACCCAAACCCAGCCTTTGGACTTTGAACCCCTGAACCAAAACCTGGCCCATTGTGAACCCTGAACCCAAACCTGGCGTTGAACCCTGAACCTAAACCTGGCATTATGAACCTGAACCCAAACCCGGACTTTGAACCCTGAACCCAAACCCAGCCCTTGTGAACCTGAACCCAAACCCGGCGTTGTGAAGCTGAACCCAAACCCAACCTTTGTGAACCCTGACCCCAAACCCAGCCTTTGTGAACCCTGAACCCAAACCCGGCCATTGTGAACCTGAACCCAAACCCGGCCTTTGTGAACCTGAACCCAAACCCGGCTTTGAACTTTGAACCCTGAACCTAAACCTGGCCATTGTGAACCTGAACCCAAACCCGGCCGTTGTGAACCTGAACCCAAACCCGGCTTTTGAACTTTGAACCCTGAACCCAAACCCGGCCTTTGTGAACTCTGAACCCAAACCCGGCCATTGTGAACCCTGAACCCAAACCCAGCCTTTGTGAACCCTGAACCCAAACCGACCGTTTGTGAACCTGAACCCAAACCCGGCTTTTGAACTTTGAACCCTGAACCCAAACCCGGCCTTTGTGAACTCTGAACCCAAACCCGGCCATTGTGAACCCTGAACCCAAACCCAGCCTTTGTGAACCCTGAACCCAAACCCGACCGTTGTGAACCTGAACCCAAACCCGGCTTTTGGACTTTGAACCCTTAACCCAAACCCGGCCTTTGTGAACCCTGAACCCAAACCCGGCCTTTGTGAACCCTGAACCCAAACCCGGCCTTTGTGAACCCTGAACCCCAAACCCAGCCTTTGGATTTTGAACCCTGAACCCAAACCTGGCCATTGTGAACCTGAACCCAAACCCGGCTTTTTGAACTTTGAACCCTGAACCCAAACCCGGCCTTTGTGAACTCTGAACCCAAACCCGGCCATTGTGAACCCTGAACCCAAACCCAGCCTTTGTGAACCCTGAACCCAAACCCGACCGTTGTGAACCTGAACCCAAACCCGGCTTTTGGACTTTGAACCCTTAACCCAAACCCGGCCTTTGTGAACCCTGAACCCAAACCCGGCCTTTGTGAACCCTGAACCCAAACCCAGCCTTTGGATTTTGAACCCTGAACCCAAACCTGGCCATTGTGAACCTGAACCCAAACCCGGCTTTTGAACTTTGAACCCTGAACCCAAACCCGGCCTTTGTGAACTCTGAACCCAAACCCGGCCATTGTGAACCCTGAACCCAAACCCAGCCTTTGTGAACCCTGAACCCAAACCCGACCGTTGTGAACCTGAACCCAAACCCGGCTTTTGGACTTTGAACCCTTAACCCAAACCCGGCCTTTGTGAACCCTGAACCCAAACCCGGCCTTTGTGAACCCTGAACCCAAACCCAGCCTTTGGATTTTGAACCCTGAACCCAAACCTGGCCATTGTGAACCTGAACCCAAACCCGGCTTTTGAACTTTGAACCCTGAACCCAAACCCGGCCTTTGTGAACTCTGAACCCAAACCCGGCCATTGTGAACCCTGAACCCAAACCCAGCCTTTGTGAACCCTGAACCCAACCCGACCGTTGTGAACCTGAACCCAAACCCCGGCTTTTGGACTTTGAACCCTTAACCCAAAACCCGGCCTTTGTGAAACCCTGAACCCAAACCCGGCCTTTGTGAACCCTGAACCCCAAACCCAGCCTTTGGA
>WFAB01002804.1:0-26621 GCA_018977245.1 Lethenteron camtschaticum | reverse complement strand
ATCCCCTCTCACTATGGTCTGGGCCGGTAGTAAATCAGGTCCACTAACCCCGGCCCTAGACGGTCCCAACAGTACCCCTTGTGCCCCCGGCACCCTTAACGAGGGGCCGCCGAAGCTTCAAAGGCACCAACATTTGTGTTCCCGGAGGAACGCGTACCGTTCTCTCCACGAACGCCCGGCACCGTCGCGAACGCCGTCCGAGTCGCAACTGGTGATGGGCAGAAACGCCATGCGTCTGCCCGATGGAAGCTCTATGCACCCCTGGTCGATCAAAATTACAATCGGCATTTTGGCCAGGAAGTCCGTCCCCAGCAGGCACGAAACCGCCAGCGAGGACGAAACAAAAATCGGCCCAGACAATTTTATTTCCCCGATACAAATTTGGGCGCGAATTTGTCCGATGATGCCAAGTGAGCCCCCGTTAGCCGCATAGAATGGTATGTTAACTGGCATCAAGGGACGACTCCGGACAGGGAGAATGTTATAAATTAATTCCGAAATAATAGTCGCCGATGCCCCCGTATCGACCAGGATGCGCACTTCCACCCCGTCGATATATCCTACAACGGCCGACGACCCCCGACGATGCGGCAACCACACGATCGGCCAGCACGGACCACTGGCCGGGTTCGATATGGGTACCCGGAGTGGTGCGTGATGGTGCGATGGTGCGTGATACCGGCCCCCCCTCTCGTCGCGGTGTTTGAGTGCGTGACGGGTGTGTGTGTGGGCCAAACGTGTGGGGTGCCGCGACTCGCCGGTTTTGACGGTGGAGCTTGGGATGAGGCCCGTCGTTCCGGTGAGGTGTCGTCCCGCGCTGACGAGGAGAGCGGCACCCCGAGGCGACGTGGCCCGGACGCCGCAGTTATAACACCGCGGGAGCGACGTCGGAGGTGACGAGTGGTCGGAACGGCCTGACCCGTCCTGGCCCGGCCGTGCACTCGTCGCCTGTTGCCGTCGGTGGTCGACGGCGTAGAGTTCCTCCGTCGGAAGGGTGGCTGCAGCCACCGCACGCCCCGCCGATGCCCTGCTGGCTTTGCGTCGAAGCGACAGGAGGTTTGCGTGGAGGAGCCGCGCCGCCTGGAGCGATGTCATTTCCGCGTCCTCCTGTGCGACGACAGCGATGTCTAGATCGTCGGCCAGGAGGAGTATCTTCTCCGTTACCATAGCGTCGATGCCGTCGTCATCCATCCGGGGGGAAGGCCGACTTGGCCATCGCCAGGAGGCTCGTTCGGTACGCTAGGGGCGACTCCTTCTCTCCCCGCTTGCGGTCGTAGAACTCCTGTCTGCATTCCGCCGACGGTCCGTAGACCCCTCCCAGCAGCTGCAGTGCCATCGGTAACGTGGAGCGCCTTTCCTTTGGTGCCGATGTTAGGGCGGCAAGCGCGTCGCCGTCCAGGAGCGCCGGCAGGGCGCTGAGAGCTTCTTCGTCCGTCCATTTAGCCATCTCCTGGTGGGCGAGGAAGCGTCTTCGAAAGCCGCTCCAGTCGCCCTCTGCGCCCACGAATTCTTTAAGCGGGGGCAGCCTTTGGTGTAGCGCAGCGGCTGCCGTGGAGTCCCGTGGACTGCTGCCTCCCCGACTCGGCTGCGTCTCGGCGCGAATGGCAGATGGCATCGCCTGTCGCAGCTTTGATGACGCGCCCTCCTCCGTTGTTGATGCAGCAGCCCCAGCGCGGCCGATGTCGGACCCCAGGTTGAGGTTGGCCACGCCCCTAGCGGTCGCTGCGTCGATGGCGGGAATTTCAAAATTTAAATCTTCAGAAATGGCGGGAAGGCGCTCCACACGCCGGTTCCCCTCGCCCCGCGGTGGACCACCAGCCCCCAGCCGTGTGATGTCCTTCAGCGTAGCGGCAGCGGCGTAGAGCAGTTCCGCCAGCCTCTCATGAGCCAGCCTCAGGTCGTCTCCCCCGCTGCTCCTCTTCATGGCGATGCTCCGGTAAGCCCGCATCCGGCCCCGGCTGCACGTCGTCTAGTAGAGCCATCTCGGGCTCGGCAATTTCGGCGGCGTCCTCCGCCCGCTGTTCCCTGGCTCGAGCTGTTTGGCGCGTGTCCATGTTCTTGGTTCTTCTGACGCCAGATGAAGTGTTGTTGAAGACGCGTGGACAACGGGGTAAGGCACACGTATTTATTTACACAAAGGGCTTACAGTACTAGAGGGATGTCTCGGCCCCCTCACCCGTACAACTGGGAATTCACCCCTAGCTAGCCTTCCTAGCCGAGTCCTCCGCTAACGGGCTAGGGGAGGCTGTCTGGCCCGACACTGGTTAGTCGGGCTACGGTACCCGGAATCCCAGAGGTCTGACTCTGGTTCCGGGACCACGCCACTGGCTCCAGCCTGCACTGCCCTTACAAGGGCGGCGTCCCAGGGGGAGTCCAGGGCCTATCTGGCTGGTCTTCTCTCTTCCCTTAACTACTCTAAGACTGAGCCCCGAGCTCTCTGGCTCAACCCTTTTTATACCCCGTTAGAGGATCGAAACCCCCCTCACGCCGTCCAGTACGGACGTCGTTGCGGGCACCACCCCGTGTGCTCACGGAGACCCCGCCCACTGTGTCTGTTTTCCGTTAGCCCCTATGTAAACAGCCCTACACAAACAGACCCTCTGTAACAGCCCTACAGATGTACGCATGGGCCCCTACTCTCGACTTACCAACACCACCCTCACTTACCAACACCACCCTCACTTACCAACACCACCCTCACTCACAAACACCACCCACACTTACAAACACCACCCACACTTACAAACACCACCATCCCTTACGAACACCACCCACACTTATGATCACCACCCACACTTATGAACACCACCATCCCTTATGAACACCACCCACACTTATGAACACCACCGGCACTAAACTGGCCCTGGGCCTCCCCCAGGTCGACTCAGCCTTAAATGAGTACCTGGTGCGGTGTGTAAACATCGCCACTGGGGAGACAAAGGCGGTCGGGCGTGGTGCTGGCCACCCACCCCCTCGTGTGCCGTGCCGGCCTTCATAGGTGATACTCGCTAACAGCACTTGCCCCTACAGTCTGTTGAGGCTACACGGGGGATCTTCATCTTTGTCTTTGTGCGTGTAGACGAGCCAAGCTGGAGCGAGGAGGAGGGAGGGAGTCTCTGGCAACACGTGGAGCGCGCTGTCCGCAGCCGGCACCGGCCCCATCCGCAGCAAATCGCCTCGAGGTGAGAACAGCAGTGAGAGCAAACATGGCCACGGTGAATGGGGGGGGAAGTCACTACCGCCATGTTGCATGGGGGACTTCACGGTGGCCATGTTGCTTAGGGGACTTTGTGGCAGCCATGTTGCATGGGGTACATCACTACGGCCATGTTGCATGGGGGACGTCACTATGGCCATGTTACGTGGGGGATTTCACGGTGGCCATGATGCATGGGGGTCTTTAGGGCGGCCATGTTGCATGAGGAATGTTATGATTGCCATGTTACATGGGGGATGTCACGGCAGCCATGTTGCAAGGGGGACTTTTTTGCGGCCATGTTACATGAGGGATGTCACTGCGGCCATGTTGCATGGGGGACTTTATTGCAGCCATTTTGCATGAGGGATGTCACTGCGGCCATGTTATATGGGGGAATTCATTGTGGCCATTTTGCATTAGAGATTTCATGATGGCCATGTTGCATGGGGGTTGTCATGGTGGCCATGTTGCATTGGGGATGTTGCATGGGTATTTGGCTGCCGGTATATATTTCCACGTGATGAAGATGATGACTTCAGCCAGAGAGGTTGGGTGGGTGGGTGAATGTTTGGGTGGATGAATGGGTGAGTGGTTGGGTGGGTGAGTGGTTGAGTGGTTGGGTGGGTGAGTGGTTGGGTGGGTGAGTGGTTGGGTGGGTGAGTGAGTGGGGTGGGTGAGTGGGTGGATGTTTTGGTGGATGGGTGAGTGGGTGGGTGAGTGGGTGAGCGAGTGGTTGGGTGGGTGAGTGGTTGGGTGGGTTAGTGGTTGGGTGGGTGAGTGGTTGGGTAGGTGAGTGGTTGGGTGGGGCGTTAGCTGCCAAAATAAAAAAAAATAGTTTAATCTAGATTTGAAGTTTTCATGACTGCAGGGATCCATACTCTTTGGTTCTTTTGGCAAAGTCATGCCTGTACTGAAAGAACCAAAGAGTTTATATAGTTTAGTTTTAGTATGGGTCTCTGTGGGTCTTTATGGTTCGATATGAGCATGGATCTCTGTGGGTCTCTATGGATCTATGAGTATGGGTCTCTATGGTTCTATATGAGTATGGGTTTTTGTGGGTCTCTGTGAGTCTGAGTGGAGTGATGAGTCTCCACGTGATGATGACGACGATGTAGCTTTAGCGGAGGCCTTACCTGGCATGTAAACAAAACAGAAATAGTTCAAAGTTGTTGTTGTCACGTGTGCAGCGATCCTGGATCTCTTTGGGCCTCAGTTGAGTCATCGCCAAAAGCTGGAGCTGGCGGCCATGGAACAAGTCTGGTTCTTCACTGTCGACGACGACAACAACGACGGCTACGACGACGATAACAACAACTACATCCCTGTGAGTCTCACAGAGACACCCATAGAGACCCACAGAGACCCACTCCCATTGAGACCCACAGAGGCACCCATAGAGACCCACTCCGATTGAGACCCACAGAGACACCCATAGAGACCCACAGAGACCCACTCCCATTGAGACCCACAGAGACACCCATAGAGACCCACAGAGACCCACTCCCATTAAGACCCACAGAGACACCCATAGAGACCCACAGAGACCCACTCCCATTGAGACCCACAGAGACACCCATAGAGACCCACAGAGACCCACTCCCATTGAGACCCACAGAGACACCCATAGAGACCTACAGAGACCCACTCCCATTGAGACCCACAGAGACACCCATAGAGACCCACAGAGACCCACTCCCATTGAGACCCACAGAGACACCCATAGAGACCCACAGAGACCCACTCCCATTGAGACCCACAGAGACACCCATAGAGACCCACAGAGACCCACTCTCATTGAGACCCACAGAGACACCCATAGAGACCCACAGAGACCCACTCCCATTGAGACCCACAGAGACACCCATAGAGACCCACAGAGACCCACTCCCATTGAGACCCACAGAGACACCCATAGAGACCCACTCCCATTGAGACCCATAGAGACACCCATAGAGACCCACTCCCATAGAGACCCACAGAGACACCCATAGAGACCCACAGAGACACACACAGAGACCCACAGAGACACCCATAGAGACCCAAAGAGACACACACAGAGACCCAGAGACACCCATAGAGACCCACTCCCATTGAGACCCACAGAGACACCCATAGAGACACACAGAGACCCACTCCCATTGAGACCCACAGAGGCACCCAAAGAGACACCATTAGACACCCACAGAGGTTTTTATTGGGTTATAAGGCATGATTATAAATGTGTAATCTCGATTTTAAGCTTTCGTGACTGCATGGATTCATATTTTTGGTTCTTTCGGTAAAGTCACGTAGAAGGGAAATAATAAAATAAAATTTTTTTATTAATTAAACATAAATTCTCACTGAGAATTTTATCCACCTCTGTCTCACCACCAGTGTCTCACTACCCAGTGTCTCACCACCAGTGTCTCACTACCCAGTGTCTCACTACCCAGTGTTTCACCGCCAGTGTCTCACCACCCAGTGTCTCACTACCCAGTGTCTCACCACCCAGTGTCTCACTACCCAGTGTCTCACTACCCAGTGTCTCACCACCAGTGTCTCACTACCCAGTGTCTCACCACCCAGTGTCTCACTACCCAGTGTTTCACTGCCAGTGTCTCACCACCCAGTGTCTCACCACCCAGTGTCTCACCACCCAGTGTCTCACTACCCAGTGTCTCACTACCCAGTGTCTCACCACCAGTGTCTCACTACCCAGTGTCTCACCACCCAGTGTCTCACCACCAGTGTCTCACTACCCAGTGTCTCACTACCCAGTGTCTCACCACCAGTGTCTCACCACCAGTGTCTCACTACCCAGTGTCTCACCACCAGTGTCTCACCACCTAGTGTCTCACCACCCAGTGTCTCACCACCAGTGTCTCACTACCCAGTGTCTCACTACCCAGTGTTTCACCGCCAGTGTCTCACCACCAGTGTCTCACCACCAGTGTCTCACTACCCAGTGTCTCACCACCAGTGTCTCACTACCCAGTGTCTCACTACCCAGTGTTTCACCGCCAGTGTCTCACCACCCAGTGTCTCACCACCAGTGTCTCACTACCCAGTGTCTCACCACCCAGTGTCTCACCACCAGTGTCTCACTACCCAGTGTCTCACTACCCAGTGTCTCACTACCAGTGTCTCACCACCAGTGTCTCACCACCAGCCTCTGACTACCCAGTGTTAATTCTAGATTTGAAGCTTTCGTGACTGCAAGGATTCATACTCTTAGTTGTTTCGGTAAAGTCACGTAGGTAAAAAAGTGAAATTGAAATGAATAAAAATAAAATAATAAACGTCGTGAATTATTATTATTAAATTTTTATTAATTTTTATTTAACAGCATTCGGTATTCTCGGGTCTTTCGTTAAAGTCACGTAGACAGGTTCAAAGAAAATAATAGAAATATCAGGAAGACGACCGCTTGCGTTGCGATCGAAACGTCGCAGTTTTCCGTTATTTTATTATTTATTTTCTTTGAACCAATCTTTGTGACTTTACCGAAAGACCCAAAAATATTAATTCCTGCAGTCACGAAAGCTTCAAGTCAATCATTCGGCGAGTTTAACGAAGCATTTAAACATTCGCGCAATCTAGCACCCAAGCAAATAGAAACCTCCGTGGTGGAAAATGGCGGCCGTGGAAAATGGCGGCCGTGGAAGCCCCGACTGCCGCTGCTGCCACCACCATTGAGCGTCAGGCGCTCCGATCGCGGCGACTCTGACGACCGGTCCGTACCTCCTCCTCCGCCTCCCCAGGTCCGCAAGGAGCAGCTCCACTACCGCTACGAGGTGCAGAAGCTGATCGGCGAGGGAGGCCAGGGCCTGGTGCTGCAGTGCCTCGACCACAAAACCAAAACGCACGTGGCCGTCAAGATGCTGTCGCTGCCCTTGTGGTGAGTCCGCGGTGGCTCGCGCTCTCGGGAAATAATCATCAAACGATTGGAGGCACCGCCGTGGACACTGCCACTAACTATGGACTCACTGACAAAATGCTAACTGCCGTAAAACTTCTGCTAACTATAAATTAACAAAATACGGACATAAACCTGCTGCTAAATATGAACTAACAAAATACTAACTGCCATAAAACTGCTGCTCACTACAAACTAACAAAATCTTACTGCCATAAAACTGCTGCTAACTATAAACTAACAAAATCTTACTGCCATAAAACTGCTGCTCACTACAAACTAACAAAATCTTACTACCATAAAACTGCTGCTCACTACAAACTAACAAAATCTTACTGCCATAAAACTGCTGCTAACTATAAACTAACAAAATACTAACTGCCATAAAACTGCTGCTCACTACAAACTAACAAAATCTTACTGCCATAAAACTGCTGCTAACTATAAACTAACAGAATACTAACTGCCATAACACTACTGTTAAATATGAATTAACTAAAAAAATACTGCCATAAAACTGCTAACTATGAACTAACAAATGTATAACTGCCGTAGAACTTACTGCTAACTATGAACTCACGAAATAATAACCTGCCGTAAGACTACTGCTATGAACAAAAGTTTACTAACAAAATAATAACTGCCGTACAACTATTGCCAAGTATAAACTAAAAACTAGCAGACCCATAGAGACCCACAGAGACCAATAGAGACCCACAGAGACACCCAGACCCTTAGAGACCCACAGAGACACCCACAGAGACACCCAGACCCTTAGAGACCCACAAAGACACCCACAGAGATACCCAGACCCTTAGAGACATACAAAGACACCCAAACCCTTAGAGACACAAGAGACACCCAGACCCTTAAGAAACCCATGGAGGCATCCAGACCCTTAGAGACCCAGAGAGGCCCACAGAAACACCCAGACCCAGAGACCCAGAGTAACCAACAGAGACACCCACAGAGACACCCACAGAGACACCCACAGAGACACCCACAGAGACACACACAGAGTCACCCACACAGAGTCACCGTCGATTTCGTGGCCTTCCCTCTCCCGCTGTTCAGCTTCTCGACAGCGTCCCGCCAGATGACGGAGCTGGAGGTGGCCAAGGAGCTGCGGGGCAAGGCCAGCGATGATCGCTACGGAGTCATCCGGCTCCTGGACACGTTTAAATTCCGCGGACACAATTGCCTTGTCTTCGAGTTCTTGAAGTACGCGAACCCCCCCCCCCCCGACCCAAGCAACTAGATTTATCGATTCATCACATTTATTAATTGTGTTTTACAGCAGGGCTTTCGCGACCAATATAGAGGTATTTTTAGGTTAGATTACGTAAACATATAAATGTTGTGTCGATAAACCCGCCACCATCCGACACAGCCAACTAGTAAGGGTTGTCACGCAAACAGAACGTACCAATTCGTTATTAGTACAGTACTAGTGTGTAGTGTATAGTATAGTGTATAGTGTAGTGTAATGTATAGCAGTGTATAGTGTAGTGTATAGTATAGTGTGTAGTGTGCAGTGTAGTGTATAGTAGTGTATAGTGTAGTGTATCGTGTAGTATAATGGTACAGCACAACGTTGTGTTCGAGAGCCAAGCCACAACATTTACAATCTCCGAGTACAGCGTTTCGCCAGTAATTACAACCAGCTTCATCAGGCGACAGCCAGATTTTGTGGAGAATTTCACCTGTTTCGTTCCTTATATAGAGGCACAGATGTGGTGACCACACTTCTGTGCGCTTGTGCAAAGTGTGGGGGGGGGGGGAGATGATTCATTTTCTAATTTGTTTCCCAATAGCTTTATTTAATAACTTTCAAAATTAACTTATTTTGCAGTTTATTTAATGAGTTTAAAGATAGTTAACAATTCATCAAAAGATGTCTCGCCTCGTTAAATCAATTAATAGTAGGTTTTTACCCTTTTCTCTGGTACAAAACCGACACCTTTATTCAAGGCATCATGTTTGCAATGACCACAACACAAGTAGTTGTGTTGTGGTCAGTGTCAGTTTTGTACCGGTTAAAAGGGTAAAAACCTACTATTATATTTTGCCACTGGTAAAAGAGATCTCATAGAGTAAATGCTTACCCCGAGCTCTCAATACTCTGATATTGCACTGTGTTTGAGTTGTACGCCTTCTGGTGTCATCTGGTCCAACACCAATGGGGACTAGGCTCTAAAGAAAGCCGTCTCGGGTGTGGACCAATCAACTTCAAGGACAGTGCATATTATTATCATTATCAGAGTTGCTTCTTTTTGTTTGCTTTTTTGACTACTTGTGTTGTGGTCATTGCAAACATGATGCCTTGAATAAAGGTGTCAGTTTTGTACCAGTTAAAAGGGTAAAAACCTACTATTAAATCAATCAATTTAAATGTTTTGTGCGCGTTAGTTCCCTCGGCGCAATTAGTGCAGCGCGGCAAGGCCGCGGATGAACACGGCGGAGCGACGAGGCGTTTCACGACCCCCCCCCCCCCAAAACTAACCAAGTGGCACAGTCGGTTTGGGGTCTGGGTCGTGGGTCGCCCTGCGGACGTCATCTGAACGGGAAAGGGGTTTAAACGTCGTCGTCGTCGGCGTCGTTGTCGTTCAACACCATGTGAGACTAGGCTCTAAGGAAAGCTGTCTCGGGTGTGGACCAATCAACTTCAAGGACAGTGCATATATTATCAGAGTTATGTTATTTGTTTGCATTATGGCTGCAGGTATTGTGGTCTATGTAAACATGACTCCTTGTAAAAAAAAAAAAAGTTGTCAGTTTTGTTGCCAGATAGAAGGGTAAAAAACCAATTATCGTCGTCGTTGTCTTCGTTGTCGTCACAGGAAGAGCCTCAACGACGTGATGAGTAAAGGCAGCGTCGGGCGAATCTGCGTGATGCGGTTGAGGAAGTACACCAGGGCCATCCTCCACTTCCTGCTGTACGCCAAGCGACGGGGCATCGTCCACGGGGACATCAAGCCGGTGAGCGGAGCGGGGGCGGTGATCGCGCCCTCTCACCTGAGGACGGCTGCTTGCGTTGTAGGCCGAAACGTCGTGAGAATTATTTAATGTTTTATTTTTATTATTTTATTACCTCCCTTCTACGTGACGACTTTACCGAAAGAACCAAGATGAATCCCTGGAGTCACTGAAAGCTTTAAATCGAGTCCAAGTAGCTTTTTTACCCCCTGCATGCCTCTATCTCTACCTCTCGCTGCCCGTGTGGGTGTCAATGCGTCACGTGATAGACCCACTGCCAGCTGGACACTCTCTTGCCGTAACCTCACAGCGTGGAACTCCTTCTCTGTCCCTCCCCTTTGTCCAGGACAACATTCTGCTCACCGCGGCCGGCAAAGTGAGGGTCACCGACTTCGGGTGCAGCTTCTACCTGAAGCATGAAGGTGAGTGGCTTTGCGAGCGTGGAGTTTTTTTTTTCAGGGTTAACTCGCGTCAATGTCAACGTTGCGTCGTCAAACCCGCCACCACCCGACGCAGCCACTCGGTGAGGTTCAGCATCACGCCACTTGCACAGCACTAACCGGTGTGTGCTGGAGATGTAAACCCACTACGACGTTTACAATTCGAGCGCTTACAGCCGAGCGTCATCATCAGGCGGGCAGCCAGAGTACGCGGTCCAACCCAAAAACTCACCTTCGCCGTGACATATCGGTCGCAGAAGCCGACTACGCGTTTAACCGACCGAAAATAAACCTGTTCAACCCACGTCGCTGTTGACGGAGGGATACTTCATATCAGAGGTCGCAATCGAGTACCCGATACCCGTACCCTACCCGATACCCGGCCGGGTACGGGTACCCGTTTGCGACCCTGGTGCGGCCAGGTACGGGTAAGGAATCAAAACCTGTTTGCGACCTCTGCTTCATAATCGTCGTAATTGTTGTTGTCGTTGTTGTTGCTGTGCAGCCCAAACCGTGGGCGGGACGTTGCCCTACGTGGCCCCGGAGCTGCTGCTGGGCTACCAGGTCACCTGCGCTGTGGACATGTGGGCGCTGGGCTGCACCGTGGCCGAGATGGCCACCGGCAAGGATCTCTTTGATTCACGGACCTACGAAGAGCACCTGCCATGCTGCATCGAGGTACGGGCTGTGGGTGGGTACGGTGGGTATAGTGGGTGGGTGGGTATGGTGGGTGGGCATGGTGGGTGGGCCGGCAGGTCTCTATGGGTATGGGTCTGTTGGTCTGCACAGAGACCCATACTCATAGAGACCATACAGACCCACAGAGACCCATACTCATAGAGTTTGATTCTCTCTCACGGCCACAAACGCCAAAGGTGGCCGGGCGTGGCGCTGGGCACCCACCCCTCATGTGCCGTTCCGGCCTTCAAAGGTGCTTCTCGCTGCTACCAGCACTTGCCCCAGCAGTCAAATACGGCTAATACGGGGAGGAGGGGATGGTTGTCTATGTACACAATGTTGCTGGCCTTCATAGATGCAGCTCACTCCTAACAGCACTTGCCCCAGCAATGAGATGAGGCTAATAAGGAGAGGGGCGGATTGTTGTCTATGAACACAGTGCTGGCCTTCGTAGGTGCTGCTTGTGATTAACCAGCACTTGCCCCAGCAATCAGATAAGGCTAAGACAAGTTCAAGTTCATTTATTAGGTATAGCCCTGTGAGCCATTCGGCTCTTGAATCGGGTGCAACAGCAACAAACAAAAAACATGAACAAAAAACATCTTAAAGTGAATATGTGACTAAGTGCAAACAGAAAATCCAAGAAAAGATAGCAAAATATTGCAGAAAAAAACACCGTTACACACCAACGCTGTGTGCAAAAATCCCAGTGGGATGCAAGTCAAACAACAACAACCATAAGACAACTTAGATTAAAGCCATCAGTCTAACTCTGTACTACAACAAACAAACAACATGGCTAAACCAATACACTTTTCGAAATCACCAAAATAAAGCCATGAAAGCAATGAAAAAGCAATCAAGACAAGGAGGGGAAGGGGGGATTGCTGTCTTTGTACGCAGTTCCGGCCTCAAATAGGCGCTGCCTCCGCCACTACTCACCGCTGACAGACAGCACTTGCCCCAATGGGCCCGCTGAGGCTACACCGGCTGTAACCGCCCCCCCCCCTCCTCCTTTTGCCTTCGTCTGAAACCGTGCGCAGATCCTGGACATGCCCCCAAAAAAGATGGTGGACGAAGCCCCAAACGGGACACTTTACTTTGGTGAGTCGAAGGCTCGGGCAGGCTGGTGTGTGAGTGAGCGGGTGGGTGGGTAGGTGAGTGGGTGGGTGGGTGAGTGAGTGGGTGGGTGAGTGAGTGGGTGAGTGAGTTGTTGGGTAGGTGAGAAGGTAGGTGAGTGGGTGGGTGAGTAGGTGAGTGGGTGGGTAGGTGAATAGGTAGGTGAGTGGGTGAGTGGGTGGGTGAGTGGGTGGATGAGTGGGTGGGTGAGTTGTTTGGTAGGTGAGTAGGTAGGTAAGTGGGTGAGTGGGTGGGTGAGTGGGTAAGTGGGTGGGGAGGTGAGTGTGTGGTTGGGTAGGTGAGTAGATAGGTGAGTAAGTGAGATAGTGGGTGGGTGGGTGAGTTGGTATGTAGGTGTATAGGAAGGTGGGTAGTTAAGTGGATGAGTGGTCAAATTACTTTGGTGAGTCGAAGGCTCGGGCAGGCTGGCGCCAGCGATATAACCCATTCCGTCTTGTTAGGTGGGCGTGGCAAGGCTCTTATAGGGTTCTTTTGTTGGGGGGGGACTGGGGGGGGTCTCTGAATATCCCGGAGGTGGGGCTCTCTGTAGCAGTCGCTAGAAAGCATAGGTGGGTTTGTGAGTGAGTGAGTGAGCGGGCGGGTGGGTGGGTAGGTGAGTGGGTGGGTGAGTGGGTGAGTGAGTGGGTGAGTAGGTGGGTGAGTGGTTGGGAAGGTGAGTAGGTTGGTGAGTCAGTTGGTGGCTGAGTGAGTGAGTAAGTGGGTGGTGAGGTGAGTGTGTGGTTGGGTAGGTGAGTAGGTAGGTGAGTGGGTGGGTGAGTGGGTTAGTAGTGGGTGGGTGGTTGGGAAGGTGAGCAGGTAGGTGAGTCAGTGGGTGGCTGAGTGAGTGGGTAAGTGGGTGGGGAGGTGTGTGGTTGGGTAGGTGGGTGGGTAGGTGAGTGGGTGAGTGGGTAGGTGAGTGGGAGGGTGGGTGGATGGGTGAGTGAGTGGGTTGGTAGTGGGTGGGTAGGTGAGTGGGTGGGCGGGTGGGTAGGTGAGTGGGTGGGTGGGTGCGTGGGTGAGTGGTGAGTAGGTGGGTGAGTGATTGGGAAGGTGAGTAGGTAGGTGAGTCAGTGGGTGGCTGAGTGAGTGGGTAAGTGGTTGGGTAGGTGAGTAGGTAGGTGAGGGGTGGGTCAGATAGTGGGTGGGTAGGTGAGTGGGTGGGTGAGTTGGTATGTAGGTGGATATGAAGGTGGGTAGTCAAGTGTCTGACTGGGTATGTGGGCGACGTGTTGGCGGGTGACTCTGCGTGCGTCTCCTGTCTCTCTGCAGACCCTGAGGGTCTCCCCTACAACGTGTCCCAGCAGCGTCCACCTGGCAGCCTGTCCCTGCACCGCGCACTGCAGGGACACCACCCTCAGCTGGTGGACTTTGACAGCCGCTGCCTCCAGTACGAACCACACTCACCCCTCGCTCACCCCTCGCTCACCCCGACTCGCCCCCACTCGCTCATCCTCACACCACTATCCTCACTCACTCACTCATCCCCACTCGCTCACCCCCACCCGCTTATCCCCACATCACTCACCCCCACTCACTCATCCCCACTCACTCACTCATCTCCACTCACTCACTCACTCACCCCCACTCACTCACTCATCCCCACTCACTCACTCATCCCCACTCACTCACTCACTCACCCCCACTCACTCACTCACTCAACCCCACTCACTCACTCACTCACCCCCACTCACTCACCCCACTCACTCACTCAACCCCACTCACTCACTCATCCCCACTCACCACCTGTCAACACCTTATCAGTGCCCTACCTTACTACAGCTCTGCCACCCACTCACCACCCACCACCTCCCCCCTCTCCATCTCTACCCCCCTCCCCCCACGCCACCATCTCCCCACTCTCCCCCCACCTCCCACCCTGTCACATCTTCTCACCTTGCCCCTGTCCACCACGTGGTGTGCCTCTCCTCCTCCTCCTCCTCCCACCACCAGATGGGATCCCAATCTCCGCATGACGCCTGAACAGGCGCTGGCTCACAGCTGGCTACAAACCACCACCACCAGCACCAGCAGCAGCACCATCCGGGGCACCCCCACCACCAGCAGCAGCAGCATCAGGGCCACCACCAGCAGTAGCAGCAGCAGCAGAGCCACCACCACCAGCAGCAGCAGCAGCAGCAGAGCCACCAGCACCAGCAGCACCAGCAGCAGAGCCACCACCACCAGCAGCACCAGCAGCAGGGCCACCAGCACTAGCAGCAGCAGCAGAGCCACCATCAGGGCCACCCCCACCACCACCACCACCCAGGCCACCACCACCACCATCAGCGCTACTCCCACCACCGCCACCATCCGGGCCACCACCACCACCTGGCCCGACACCACCAACTGGGCCACCACCACCACCACCAGCAGCACCACTCCAGTGCAGGGCTCTGCAGCTGCTGAGCCACGGTGAGTCTCTCTCTGTGTACCTCGCCTGGTACGCAGGAGGTCGTGGGTTCAATCCCGACCCTGATGAGATGTTGACTACCTCGCCTGGTACGCAGGAGGTCGTGGGTTCAATCCCGACCCTGATGAGATGTTGACTACCTCGCCTGGTACGCAGGAGGTCGTGGGTTCGATCCCGACCCTGATGAGATGTTGACTACCTCGCCTGGTACGCAGGAGGTCGTGGGTTCAATCCCGACCCTGATGAGATGTTGACTACCTCGCCTGGTACGCAGGAGGTCGTGGGTTCGATCCCGACCCTGATGAGATGTTGACTACCTCGCCTGGTACGCAGGAGGTCGTGGGTTCAATCCCGACCCTGATGAGATGTTGACTACCTCGCCTGGTACGCAGGAGGTCGTGGGTTCGATACCAACCCTGATGAGATGTTAATTACCTCGCCTGGTACGCAGGAGGTCGTGGGTTCGATCCCGACACTGACGATGCCTGCTGCTGCTGCTGTATATCTGCAGTCTGCGTTTCTGTCCCCGTGGTGGTCACGGCGTGGATTCTTCTCAGGGTCCTCCAGATTTCCTCCTCCACGTTTAGAATCGGCGTCACGCACTTCGAGTATTTGACTGTCGCTATGATGCAGATGATGATGATGATGTTATCAGCCCACTTGATTCGGCTATCAGCTGAGATGGCCAAGTCACTTCTGGTCTACGTGGGTCTATGGGTCTCTGTGGGTCTCTGTGGGTCTATGGGTCTCTGTGGGTCACTATGGGTCTCTGTGGATCTATGGGTCTCTGTGGGTCTCTGTGGGTCTCTGTGGGTCTGTGGGTCTCTGTGGGTCTCTGTGGGTCTGTGTGGGTCTCTGTGGGTCTGTGTGGGTCTCTGTGGGTCTATGGGTCTCTGTGGGTCTATGGATCTATGGGTCTCTGTGGGTCTCTGTGTGTCTCTGTGGGTCTGTGTGGGTCTCTGTGGGTCTCTATGGATCTATGGGTCTCTGTAGGTCTCTGTGGGTCTCTGTGGGTCTCTGTGGGTCTATGGGTCTCTGTGGGTCTCTTTGGGTCTATGGGTATCTGTGGGTGTATGGGTCTCTGTGGGTCTCTGTGGGTCTCTGTGGGTCTATGAATCTATGGGTCTCTGTGATTATGGGTCTTGGTGGGTCTGTATTGGGTCTGTATGAGTATTGGTATGTATGGGTCTGTATGGGTCTTTATGACTATGGGACTCTGTGGGTCTCTGTGGGTCTGTGTGGGTTTCTTTGAGTCTATGGGTCTCTGTGGGTCTATGGGTCTCTGTGATTATGGGTCTTGGTCGGTCTGTATGGGTCTGTATGAGTATTGGTCTGTATGAATCTGTATGGGTCTTTATGAGTATGGGACTCTGTGGGTTTCTGTGGGTCTGTGTGGGTCTGTGTGGGTCTCTGTGAGTCTATGGGTCTCTGTGGGTCTATGGGTCTCTGTGATTTTGGGTCTCGGTGGGTCTGTATGGGTCTCTATGAGTATGGGTCTTTGTAGATCTGTATGGGTCTTTATGAGTATGGGACTCTGTGGGTCTCTGTGGGTCTCTGTGGGTCTCTGTGGGTCTGTGTGGGTCTCTGTGAGTCTATGGGTCTCTGTGGGTCTATGGGTCTCTGTGATTTTGGGTCTCGGTGGGTCTGTATGGGTCTCTATGAGTATGGGACTCTGGGGTCTATATGGGCTCTGTTAGTATGGGTCTCTGAATATGGGTCTCTATGAGTATCGGTCTCTGTAGATCTGTATGGGTCTGTATGAGTGTGGGTCTCTGTGAGTCTGATGCTGACGACGACGACGATGATGATGACGATGTTGATGATGATGTTGATGATGATGTTGACGACGACGACGATGATGATGACGATGATGATGATGTTGATGATGATGTTGATGACGATGATGACGATGTCGTTGATGATGATGATGCGCTGCTGTGGTGCTGCTGCCTCTCTCTCTCCACAGAGCGGAGCCGGAGGAGAAGATCCCATCGTCATCATCATCGTCGTCATCGTCATCGTCGTCACCGCTCACCCAGACCTTTGGAGAGAGGACGGAGGTGGTGGAGGTGGTGGAGGTGCTGGAGACGCAGGAGGATGGCGACAACGACGAGGAGGATGAAGAGAAGGAGGAGGAGGAAGAGGAGGAGGAGAGGGAGCGAGGGGTCATGGCGCGTGTGCGCAGGGCGCTACGCTCAGTCCGCTCGCTCCTCAGACGCCTGATGCTCTGTGGTGGTCAACCCACGGCAGAGTAGCGGAGTGGACCCACACTCACCACCCACTCACCACCCACACTCACCACCCACACTCACCACCCACACTCCACCACCCCCACACTCACCACCCACACTCACCACCCACACTCACCACACTCACTCACTCACTCACCACCCACACTCACCACACTCACTCACTCACCACCCACACTCACCACCCACACTCACCACCCACACTCACCACACTCACCACTCACACTCACCACCCACACTCACCACACTCACCACTCACACTCACCACCCACACTCACCACCCACACTCACCACACTCACCACCCACACTCACCACCCACACTCACCACACTCACCACCCACACTCACCACCCACACTCACCACCCACACTCACTCACCACCCTCCCCACCCACACTCACCACCCACACTCACCACCCACACTCACCACCCACACTCACCACCCACACTCACCACCCACACTCACCACACCACCCACACTCACCACCCACACTCACCACACTCACCACCCACACTCACCACACTCACCACCCACACTCACCACACACACTCACCACCCACACTCACCACACTCACTGACCACACTCACCACTCACACTCACCACACCACCCACACTCACCACCCACACTCACCACACTCACTCACCACACCATCCACACTCACCACACTCACCACACCCACCACCCACACTCACCACCCACACTCACCACACCACCTACACTCACCACACCACCTACACTCACCACCCACACTCACCACACCACCCACACTCACCACCCACACTCACTCACCACCCACACTCACCACCCACACTCACTCACCACCCACACTCACTCACCACCCACACTCACCACTCACACTCACCACACCACCCACACTCACCACACCACCCACACTCACCACACTCACCACCCACACTCACCACCCACTCACCACACACACTCACCACACACCCTCACCACCCACACTCACCACACTCACCACCCACACTCACCACACCCACCACCCGCACTCACCACCCGTACTCACCACCCGCACTCACCACCCACACTCGCCACTCACCACACACACTCACCACCCGTACTCACCACCCGCACTCACCACCACACTCACCACACAATGGACTAGAGCCTGCCTAGCCACGTGTGCGTGTGAAGATTAGGATAGAGATAAGAACAAGTTATAATGTAATAATGTGTACATATACATCTAGACCATTGTTTGTTTATCGATTGTTGTTGTTAATAAATAAGCGGACTCAACAGAACGTTGCAATTGTGTTTGTTGTGGCGAGTTGCTTCTGTCTGGGGTCTCAGGTGACTTGGGTCCAGATGTTGACTACCTCGCCTGGTACACAGGAGGTCGTGGGTTAAATTCCGACTCTGGTGAGATGTTGACTACCTCGCCTGGTACACAGGGGGTCGTGGGTTAAATTCTGACCCTGGTGAGATGTTGACTACCTCACCTGGTACACAGGAGGTCGTGGGTTAAATTCCGACTCTGGTGAGATGTTGACTACCTCGCCTGGTACACAGGAGGTCGTGGGTTAAATTCCGACCCTGGTGAGATGTTGACTAGCTCGCCTGGTACACAGGAGGTCGTGGGTTAAATTTCGACCCTGATGAGATGTTGACTACCTCGCCTGGTACACAGGAGGTCGTGGGTTAAATTCCGACTCTGGTGAGATGTTGACTACCTCGCCTGGTACACAGGAGGTCGTGGGTTAAATTCCGACCCTGGTGAGATGTTGACTACCTCGCCTGGTACACAGGAGGTCGTGGGTTAAATTTCGACCCTGATGAGATGTTGACTACCTCGCCTGGTACACAGGAGGTCGTGGGTTAAATTCCGACCCTGATGAGATGTTAACTACCTCGCCTGGTTCACAGGAGGTCGTGGGTTCAATTCCGACCCTGATGAGATGTTGACTACCTCGCCTGGTTCACAGGAGGTCGTGGGTTCAATTCCGACCCTGATGAGATGTTGACTACCTCGCCTGGTACGCAGGAGGTCGTGGGTTCAATTCCGACCCTGATGAGATGTTGACTACCTCGCCTGGTACACAGGAGGTCGTGGGTTCAATTCCGACCCTGATGAGATGTTACTTATCCACACTACAAATTGCAATCACCTTCGCTAGCTACTGCCATAGGCTCCCATGTTACCCGCCCTCCACATTCCCTACACGACATAAGCATCCCTACCTATCCACACTACGCATTACAATCACCCTCACCGGCCACTCCCATAGAGCTCCCATAGGCTCCCACGTTACCAGCCCTCCACATTTCCAACATGACATAAGCATCCATACCTATCCACACTACGCATTACAATCACCCTCGCCGGCCACTCCCATAGAGCTCCCATAGGCTCCCACGTTACCAGCCCTCCACATTCCCTACATGACATAAGCATCCCTACCTATCCACACTACGCATTACAATCACCCTCACCGGCCACTCCCATAGAGCTCCCATAGGCTCCCACGTTACCAGCCCTCCACATTTCCTACATGACATAAGCATCCATACCTATCCACACTACGCATTACAATCACCCTCGCCGGCCACTCCCATAGAGCTCCCATAGGCTCCCACGTTACCAGCCCTCCACATTCCCTACATGACATAAGCATCCCTACCTATCCACACTACGCATTACAATCACCCTCACCGGCCACTCCCATAGAGCTCCCATAGGCTCCCACGTTACCAGCCCTCCACATTCCCTACATGACATAAGCCTCTTCCTGGTTCTTTCGGTAAAGTCACGTAGAAGGGAAGTAATAAAATAATAAAAATAAAACATAATAAAATTATTCTCACGACGTTTCGGCCACAACGCAAGCAGCCGTCCTCAGGTGAAAACCAGGTCCGTCGAGGCGACAGAGTCTGAATGAAACAGCACACGAGCTTGGAGCATATATATAAGCTGGGCGCATTGACAAAGGAATTTGGTAGGCAACATCTCACCAGAGTCGGAATTTAACCCACGACCTCCTGTGTACCAGGCGAGGTAGTCAACATCTCATCAGGGTCGGAATTGAACCCACGACCTCCTGTGAACCAGGCGAGGTAGTTAACATCTCATCAGGGTCGGAATTTAACCCACGACCTCCTGTGTACCAGGCGAGGTAGTCAACATCTCATCAGGGTCGAAATTTAACCCACGACCTCCTGTGTACCAGGCGAGGTAGTCAACATCTCACCAGGGTCAGAATTTAACCCACGACCTCCTGTGTACCAGGCGAGGTAGTCAACATCTGGACCCAAGTCACCTGAGACCCCAGACAGAAGCAACTCGCCACAACAAACACAATTGCAGCGTTCTGTTGAGTCAGCTTATTTATTAACAACAACAATCGATAAACAAACAATGGTCTAGATGTATATGTACACATTATTACATTATAACTTTTTCTTATCTATATCCTAATTCTTCACACGTACACGTGGCTAGGCAGGCTCTAGTCCATTGTGTGGTGAGTGTGGTGGTGAGTGCGGGTGGTGAGTACGGGTGGTGAGTGTGTGTGGTGAGTGGCGAGTGTGGGTGGTGAGTGCGGGTGGTGAGTACGGGTGGTGAGTGCGGGTGGTGGGTGTGGTGAGTGTGGGTGGTGAGTGTGGTGAGTGTGGGTGGTGAGTGTGTGTGGTGAGTGTGTGTGGTGAGTGGGTGGTGAGTGTGGGTGGTGAGTGTGGTGAGTGTGGGTGGTGTGGTGAGTGTGGGTGGTGTGGTGAGTGTGGGTGGTGAGTGTGGGTGGTGAGTGAGTGTGGGTGGTGAGTGAGTGTGGGTGGTGAGTGTGGGTGGTGTGGTGAGTGTGGGTGGTGAGTGTAGGTGGTGTGGTGAGTGTGGGTGGTGAGTGTGGGTGGTGGGTGTGGTGAGTGTGGTGAGTGTGGATGGTGTGGTGAGTGAGTGTGGTGAGTGTGGGTGGTGAGTGTGGGTGGTGTGGTGAGTGTGAGTGGTGAGTGTGTGTGGTCAGTGAGTGTGGTGAGTGTGGGTGGTGAGTGTGTGTGGTGAGTGTGGGTGGTGAGTGTGGTGAGTGTGGGTGGTGAGTGTGGTGACTGTGGGTGGTGAGTGTGGGTGGAGATTGTGGCTGGTGAGTGTGGGTGGTGAGTGTGGGTGGTGTGGTGAGTGTGGGTGGTGTGGTGAGTGTGGGTGGTGAGTGTGGGTGGTGAGTGTGGGTGGTGAGTGTGGGTGGTGTGGTGAGTGTGGGTGGTGAGTGTGGGTGGTGAGTGTGGGTGGTGAGTGTGGTGAGTGTGAGTGAGGGTGGTGAGTGTGAGTGGTGAGTGTGGTGAGTGTGGGTGGTGAGTGTGTGTGGTGAGTGTGGGTGGTGAGTGTGGTGAGTGTGGGTGGTGAGTGTGGGTGGTGAGTGTGGGTGGTGAGTGTGGTGAGTGTGAGTGTGGGTGGTGAGTGTGGGTGGTGAGTGTGGGTGGTGAGTGTGGGTGGTGAGTGAGGGTGGTGAGTGTGGGTGGTGAGTGTGGGTGGTGAGTGAGTGTGGGTGGTGAGTGTGAGTGGTGAGTGTGGGTGGTGAGTGAGGGTGGTGAGTGTGGGTGGTGAGTGTGGGTGGTGAGTGTGGGTGGTGAGTGAGTGTGGGTGGTGAGTGTGAGTGGTGAGTGTGGTGAGTGTGGGTGGTGAGTGTGAGTGGTGAGTGTGGTGAGTGTGGGTGGTGAGTGTGGGTGGTGAGTGTGGGTGGTGAGTGTGGGTGGTGAGTGAGTGAGTGTGGTGAGTGTGGGTGGTGAGTGAGTGAGTGAGTGTGGTGAGTGTGGGTGGTGAGTGTGGGTGGTGAGTGTGGGTGGTGAGTGAGGGTGGTGAGTGTGGGTGGTGAGTGTGGGTGGTGAGTGAGGGTGGTGAGTGTGGGTGGTGAGTGTGGGTGGTGAGTGAGTGTGGGTGGTGAGTGTGGGTGGTGAGTGTGGGTGGTGAGTGTGGGTGGTGAGTGTGGGTGGTGAGTGTGGGTGGTGAGTGTGGGTCCACTCCGCTACTCTGCCGTGGGTTGACCACCACAGAGCATCAGGCGTCTGAGGAGCGAGCGGACTGAGCGTAGCGCCCTGCGCACACGCGCCATGACCCCTCGCTCCCTCTCCTCCTCCTCTTCCTCCTCCTCCTTCTCTTCATCCTCCTCGTCGTTGTCGCCATCCTCCTCCTGCGTCTCCAGCACCTCCACCACCTCCACCACCTCCGTCCTCTCTCCAAAGGTCTGGGTGAGCGGTGACGACGATGACGATGACGACGATGATGATGACGATGGGATCTTCTCCTCCGGCTCCGCTCTGTGGAGAGAGAGAGGCAGCAGCACCACAGCAGTCGTCATCAACATCATCATCGTCATCATCATCGTCGTCGTCGTCAACATCATCATCAACATCATCATCAACATCATCATCAACATCGTCATCATCATCGTCGTCGTCGTCAGCATCAGACTCACAGAGACCCACACTCATACAGACCCATACAGATCTACAGAGACCGATACTCATAGAGACCCATATTCAGAGACCCATACTAACAGAGCCCATATAGACCCCAGAGTCCCATACTCATAGAGACCCATACAGACCCACCGAGACCCATAATCACAGAGACCCATAGACCCACAGAGACCCACAGAGACCCATGGATTCACAGAGACCCACACAGACCCACAAAGACCCATACTCATACAGACCCATACAGATCTACAGAGACCCATACTCATAGAGACCCATACAGACCCACCGAGACCCAAAATCACAGAGACCCATAGACCCACAGAGACCCATAGACTCACAGAGACCCACACAGACCCACAGAGACCCACAGAGACCCACAGAGACCCACAGAGTCCCATACTCATAAAGACCCATACAGATCTACAAAGACCCATACTCATAGAGACCCATACAGACCCACCGAGACCCAAAATCACAGAGACCCATAGACCCACAGAGACCCATAGACTCACAGAGACCCACACAGACCCACACAGACCCACAGAAACCCACAGAGTCCCATACTCATAAAGACTCATACAGATTCATACAGACCAATACTCATACAGACCCATACAGACCGACCAAGACCCATAATCACAGAGACCCATAGACCCACAGAGACCCATAGACTCAAAGAAACCCACACAGACCCACAGAGACTCACAGAGTCCCATAGTCATAAAGACCCATACAGACCCATACATACCAATACTCATACAGACCCAATACAGACCCACCAAGACCCATAATCACAGAGACCCATAGATTCATAGACCCACAGAGACCCACAGAGACCCACAGAGACCCATAGACCCACAGATACCCATAGACCCAAAGAGACCCACAGAGACCCATAGACCCACAGAGACCCACAGAGACCCACAGAGACCTACAGAGACCCATAGATCCATAGAAACCCACAGAGACCCACACAGACCCACAGAGACACACAGAGACCCACAGAGACCCATAGATCCATAGACCCACAGAGACCCATAGACCCACAGAGACCCACACAGACCCACAGAGACCCACACAGACCCACAGAGACCCACAGAGACCCACAGACCCACAGAGACCCACAGAGACCCACAGAGACCCACAGAGACCCATAGATCCACAGAGACCCATAGTGACCCACAGAGACCCATAGACCCACAGAGACCCACAGAGACCCATAGACCCACGTAGACCAGAAGTGACTTGGCCATCTCAGCTGATAGCCGAATCAAGTGGGCTGATAACATCATCATCATCATCTGCATCATAGCGACAGTCAAATACTCGAAGTGCGTGACGCCGATTCTAAACGTGGAGGAGGAATCTGGAGGACCCTGAGAAGAATCCACGCCGTGACCACCACGGGGACAGAAACGCAGACTGCAGATATACAGCAGCAGCAGCAGGCATCGTCAGTGTCGGGATCGAACCCACGACCTCCTGCGTACCAGGCGAGGTAATTAACATCTCATCAGGGTTGGTATCGAACCCACGACCTCCTGCGTACCAGGCGAGGTAGTCAACATCTCATCAGGGTCGGGATCGAACCCACGACCTCCTGCGTACCAGGCGAGGTAGTCAACATCTCATCAGGGTCGGGATTGAACCCACGACCTCCTGCGTACCAGGCGAGGTAGTCAACATCTCATCAGGGTCGGGATTGAACCCACGACCTCCTGCGTACCAGGCGAGGTAGTCAACATCTCATCAGGGTCGGGATCGAACCCACGACCTCCTGCGTACCAGGCGAGGTAGTCAACATCTCATCAGGGTCGGGATTGAACCCACGACCTCCTGCGTACCAGGCGAGGTAGTCAACATCTCATCAGGGTCGGGATTGAACCCACGTCCTCCTGCGTACCAGGCGAGGTACACAGAGAGAGACTCACGTGGCCAGCAGCTGCAGAGCCCTGCACTGGAGTGGTGCTGCTGGTGTGGTGGTGGCCCCAGTTGGTGGTGTCGGGCCAGGTGGTGGTGGTGGCCCGGATGGTGGCGGTGGTGGGAGTAGCGCTGATGGTGGTGGTGGTGGGGGTAGCGCTGATGGTGGTGGTGGTGGCCTGGGTGGTGGTGGTGGTGGGGGTGGCCCTGATGGTGGCTCTGCTGCTGCTGCTAGTGCTGGTGGCCTGCTGCTGGTGCTGGTGGTGGTGGCTCTGCTGCTGGTGCTGCTGGTGGTGGTGGCCCTGGTGGTGCTGCTGCTGCTGCTGGTGCCCTGATGGTGCTGCTGCTGCTGCTGGTGTGGTGGTGGTGGTGGCCCTGATGCTGCTGCTGCTGCTGGTGGTGGGGGTGCCCCGGATGTGCTGCTGGTGCTGGTGGTGGTGGTTTGTAGCCAGCTGTGAGCCAGCGCCTGTTCAGGCGTCATGCGGAGATTGGGATCCCATCTGGTGGTGGGAGGAGGAGGAGGAGAGGCACACCACGTGGTGGACAGGGGCAAGGTGAGAAGATGTGACAGGGTGGGAGGTGGGGGGAGAGTGGGGAGATGGTGGCGTGGGGGGAGGGGGGGTAGAGATGGAGAGGGGGGAGGTGGTGGGTGGTGAGTGGGTGGCAGAGCTGTAGTAAGGTAGGGCACTGATAAGGTGTTGACAGGTGGTGAGTGGGGGATGAGTGAGTGAGTGGGGTTGAGTGAGTGAGTGGGGTGAGTGAGTGGGGGTGAGTGAGTGAGTGAGTGGGGTTGAGTGAGTGAGTGAGTGGGGGTGAGTGAGTGAGTGATGAGTGAGTGGGGATGAGTGAGTGAGTGGGATGAGTGAGTGAGTGGGGTGAGTGAGTGAGTGAGTGGAGATGATGAGTGAGTGGGGATGAGTGAGTGGGGGTGGAGTGATGTGGGGATAAGCGGGTGGGGGTGAGCGAGTGGGGATGAGTGAGTGAGTGAGGATAGTGGTGTGAGGATGAGCGAGTGGGGCGAGTCGGGTGAGCGAGGGTGAGCGAGGGGTGAGTGTGGTTCGTACTGGAGGCAGCGGCTGACAAAGTCCACCAGCTGAGGGTGGTGTCCCTGCAGTGCGCGGTGCAGGGACAGGCTGCCAGGTGGACGCTGCTGGGACACGTTGTAGGGGAGACCCTCAGGGTCTGCAGAGAGACAGAGACGCACGCAGAGTCACCCGCCACACGTCGCCCACATACCCAGTCAGCCACTTGACTACCCACCTTCATATCCACCTACATATCAACTCACCCACCCACCCACTCACGTACCCACCCACTAACCCACTCACTCACCACTGACTCCCTTACCTACTCACCTTCCCAACCACTCACTCATCCACCTACTCACCCACTCACCTACCCACCCACTATTCCACTTACTCACTCACCCACTCACCTACCTACTCACCCACCCAACCACTCACCCACCCACTCACCCACTCACCCACCCACTCACCCACCCATTCACCCACTCACCCACCCACTCACCCACCCACTCACCCACCCACTCACCCACCCACTCACCTACCTACTCACCTACCCAACCACTCACCCACCCACTCACCCACTCACCCACCCACTCACCCACCCACTCACCCACCCACTCACCTACCCACCCACCTGCTCACACACACCCACCTATGCTTCCTAGCGACCGCTACAGAAAGCCCCAAACCCCACCCACCCCCCACCTCCGGCATATTCAGAGACCCCCCCAGCCCCCCCCCCAACCCCCCCCCACAAAATAACCCTATAAGAGCCTCACTGCCACCCCAGCTAACAAGACGGAATGGGTCACATCGCTGGCGCCAGCTGCCCGAGCCTTGGACTCACCAAAGTAATTTGACCACTCATCCACTTAACTACCCATCTTCCTATCCACCTACATACCCACTCACCCATCCACTCATCCACTCACCCACCCACTCACTCACTCATCTACCTACTCACCCACCCACTCACCTACCCACTCACCCACCCACTCACCTACCCACTCACCTACCCAACAACTCACCCACCCACTCACCTACCTACTCACCTACCCAACAACTCACCCACCCACTCACCTACCCACCCACTCACCTACCTACTCACCTACCCAACAACTCACTCACCCACCCACTCACCTACCCCACCCACTCACCTACCTACTCACCTACCCAACAATTCACTCACCCACCCACCCACTCACCCACCAACTCACCTACCTACTCACCTACCCACCCACTATTCCACCCACTCACCCACCCACTCACGTAGCCACC
>WFAB01002803.1:15000-26622 GCA_018977245.1 Lethenteron camtschaticum | reverse complement strand
TACACAGCCTAGGTACACAGCCTAGTACACAGCCTAGGTACACAGCCTAGGTACACAGCCTAGGTACACAGCCTAGGTACACAGCCTGGTACACAGCCTAGGTACACAGCCTAGGTACACAGCCTAGGTACACAGCCTAGGTACACAGCCTAGGTACACAGCCTAGGTACACAGCCTAGGTACACAGCCTAGGTACACAGCCTAGGTACCACCAGGCCACCTAGGCCACACCACCAGGCCTAGGTACACATTCTTAGGTACACAGGCCTGATGTGGTACAACAGCCTAGGTACACAGCTAGTCACAGCCTGACCAGCCTGGTACAGCGATACACAGCTAGTAACAGCCTAGGTACACAGCCTAGGTACACAGCCTAGGTACACAGCCTTTTACACAGCCTAGGTACACAGCCTCCATGTACAACACACAGCCTAGGTACACAGCCTAGTCACAGCTAGTACACAGCCTAGGTACACAGCCAGTACACAGCCTAGGCACACACCTGTACACAGCCTAGGTACACAGCCTAGGCACAGCTAGTACACAGGTACACAGCCTAGGCCAGTTACACAGCCTAGGCCAGACACAGCCTAGGTACCAGCCTAGGTACACAGCCTAGGTACACAGCCTAGGTTACACAGGTACCGCTAGGTACACCAGCCAGCATACACAGCCTAGGTCACAGCCAGGTACACAGCCTACACACCCCCAGTCCCGCCTAGGTACACAGCCTAGGTACACAGCCTAGGTACACAGCCTAGTACACAGCCTAGGTACACAGCCTAGTACACAGCCTAGACACAGCTAGAAAGCCTAGGTACACATTCTAGGTACACAGCCTAGGTACACAGCCTAGGTACACAGCCTAGGTACACATTCTAGGTACACAGCCTAGGTACACAGCCTAGGCACACAGCCTATGTACACAGCCTAGGTACACAGCCTATGTACACAGCCTAGGTACACAGCCTAGGTACACAGCCTAGGTACACAGTCTAGGTACACAGCCTAGGTACACAGCCTAGGTACACAGCCTAGATACACAGCCTAGGTACACAGCCTAGGTACACAGCCTAGATACACAGTCTAGATACACAGCCTAGATACACAGCCTAGGTACACAGCCTAGGTACACAGCCTAGGTACACAGCCTAGGTACACAGCCTAGGTACACAGCCTAGATACACAGTCTAGATACACAGCCTAGATACACAGCCTAGGTACACAGCCTAGGTACACCAGTCTAGATACACAGCCTAGGTACACAGCCTAGGTACACAGCCTAGGTACACAGCCTAGGTACACAGCCTAGGTACACAGCCTAGGTACACAGTCTAGGTACACAGCCTAGCACACCCTAGATACACAGCCTAGGCACACAGCCTAGGTACACAGCCTAGATACACAGCCTAGGCACACAGCCTAGGTACACAGCCTAGATACACAGCCT
This sequence comes from Lethenteron camtschaticum, assembly GCA_018977245.1. Lineage (NCBI taxonomy): Eukaryota > Metazoa > Chordata > Hyperoartia > Petromyzontiformes > Petromyzontidae > Lethenteron > Lethenteron camtschaticum. The sequence goes on along the minus strand of WFAB01002803.1, from coordinate 25,172 downwards.
AGGTACACAGCCTAGATACACAGCCTAGATACACAGCCTAGGTACACAGCCTAGGTACACAGCCTAGATACACAGCCTAGGTACACAGCCTAGATACACAGCCTAGATACACAGCCTAGGTACACAGCCTAGGTACACAGCCTAGGTACACAGCCTAGGTACACAACCTAGGTACACAGCCTAGATACTCTACTCTGGCTACGCTCTGGAACTCGCCCTCACAAGGTCGTAGAGCCAGGAGTTCCAGAGTCCCACCACCGGCTCTCACAGCGTCCCAGGGTCTTCAGATGGCTGGTCTTGGGTCTTGGGTCTTGAGTTACAACTGGCCCCGATCGTCCAGGGAGCTCTCCTTTTATGCCTGGTCCCCAACGAGCGGTGGGGCCGTGTGCGCCACCAGACATCCCACAGAGCACACACAGCCCCCCCCCCCCCCCCCGTTGGCGGCGCCAAAAAGGCTTAAGCGCCTGGGAACCCAACGCCTGGCGCCCAGAGGCTTAAGCGTCTGGACCCCCTGGGAACTCAACGCCTGGCGCCCAGAGGCTTAAGCGTCTGGACCCCCTGGGAACTCAGCGCCTGGCGCCCAGAGGCTTAAGCGTCTGGACCCCCTGGGAACTCAACGCCTGGCGCCCAGAGGCTTAAGCGTCTGGACCCCCTGGGAACTCAGCGCCTGGCGCCCAGAGGCTTAAGCGTCTGGACCCCCTGGGAACTCAGCGCCTGGCGCCCAGAGGCTTAAGCGTCTGGACCCCCTGGGAACTCAACGCCTGGCGCCCAGAGGCTTAAGCGTCTGGACCCCCTGGGAACTCAGCGCCTGGCGCCCAGAGGCTTAAGCGTCTGGACCCCCTGGGAACTCAGCGCCTGGCGCCCAGAGGCTTAAGCGTCTGGACCCCCTGGGAACTCAACGCCTGGCGCCCAGAGGCTTAAGCGTCTGGACCCCCTGGGAACTCAGCGCCTGGCGCCCAGAGGCTTAAGCGTCTGGACTCGCCTGGGATCCCAGACCCCCCAGCAACACCTCCCTTCTTATGTCACTACATTTATAATGGTTGAGGTGGGGGGGGGGGAAGGGCCAGGAATGTCCCACTTTTATTATTATGGTAAGGTGAGGCTTGAGACTATGAATAGACTGCATAACAAAAGACTGAGCGTTTATTATGGAGAGGTTCGGTTTGTGACTACGCCTAGCCTATATAACACAAGTGTGAAAAAAGAAAGCTAAACCTGGTGAAACAAAACTGGCTGTCCATCAGTAACCTGCAATAGTTTTCTGTCAAATAAGATGGTCCAAATACTATAGTAGTGTCGTGTATAGTAGCGTAGTGTATAGTGTAGTGTATAGTGTCCAGTAGTGTATAGTGTAGTGTATAGTGTAGTGTATGGTAGTGTATAGTGTAGTGTATTGTATAGCAGTGTATAGTGTAGTGTATAGTGTAGTGTATGGTAGTGTATAGTGTAGTGTATAGTAATGTATAGTAGTGTAGTGTATTTTAACACGTAGGCTTTCGCGACCAATGTTATTCATAATCAACGTTTTTGGGTTTAGATCGCGTTATTTATAAATGTGTCGTAACCCTCCACCACCCGACACGGCCAATCAGTAAAAATGTGTCACGTTGACAAAGACAAATAGTTCACTGCTTTAGCCCCATACCGGTGTGTTGAAGCCACAACATTTACAATTTCAACACACCGGTGGGGCTAAAGCAGTGAACTATTTGTCTTTGTCAACGTGACACATTTTTACTGATTGGCCGTGTCGGGTGGTGGAGGGTTACGACACATTTATAAATAAACGCGATCTAAACCCAAAAACGTTGATTATGAGTGTAGTGTATAGCAGTGTATAGTGTGGTGTATAGTGTAGTGTATACTAGAGTAGTGTATAGTAGTATAGTGTATAGTATAGTGTAAAGTAGTGTACAGTAGTGTAGTCTATCCTAGTATAGTATATGATATGTGGTAGTATAGTGTGGTGTATAGTGTAGTGTATAGTCGTGTATAGTGTAGTGTATAGTGTAGTGTATAGTGTAGTGTATAGTGTAGTGTATAGTCGTGTATAGTGTAGTGTATAGTGTAGTGTATAGTGTAGTGTATATGTAGTATAGTGTAGTGTGTCGTGCCTAGTCGCGTCAATTCCACATTCTCGTGACGGGAGCCAGCATACATCCGAATGTCACGCAAAATTACGTTGTTATTAAATCCTCCTCCCCACCAGCCGGTCTCTTTAAATTCTTCTCATCGTCATCATTATCATCATGAAGAGTCGTGGTCCCTCCCTACAAAACCACAACGCAGACACCACCAACCCCAACTCGGACCGCACCCACGTACTGCTGCCCGGCCCAGCCAGCCCCCCCAATTATCATCTCACTGCAATTCGACACATCAGCACCACCTAATGCCCTTGTGTGTCTCTCTGTGTGTCTCTCTGTCTCTCTGTGTGTCTCTGTGTGTGTGTGTCTTTGTGTGTGTCTCAGTGTCTCCCTGTCTCTCTGTGTGTCTGTGTGTGTGTCTCTCTGTGTGTCTCAGTGTGTGTGTCTCAGTGTGTGTCTCTGTGTCTCTTTGTGTGTCTCTGTGTCTCTGTGTGTGTCTCTCTGTCTCTGTGTCTGTCTCTGTGTGTGTCTCAGTCTGTCTCTGTGTGTCTCAGTGTGTGTCTCTGTGTCTCTTTGTGTGTCTCTCTGTCTCTTTGTGTGTCTCTCTGTCTCTGTGTCTGTCTCTGTGTGTGTCTCAGTCTGTCTCTGTGTGTATCAGTGTGTCTCTCTGTGTCTCTGTGTGTCTCTGTGTCTCTATATGTGTCTGTTTGTCTCTCTGTCTCTTTGTGTGTCTCTGTGTCTCTGTGTGTGTCTCTCTGTGTCTCTGTGTGTGTCTCTGTGTCTCTGTGTGTGTCTCTGTGTGTCTCCCTGTCTCTCTGTGTGTCTCTGTGTGTCTCTGTGTGTGTCTCTGTGTCTCTCTCTCATTCTGTGTGTCTCTCTGTCTCTGTGTGTCTCTGTGTCTCTGTGTGTGTGTCTCTCTGTTTCTCTGTGTCTCTCTGTCTCTGTGTGTCTCTGTGTGTCTGTGTGTGTCTCAGTGTGTGTCTCTGTGTGTCTTTCTGTCTCTTTGTGTGTCTCTGTGTGTGTCTCTGTGTGTCTCTCTGTCTCTGTGTGTCTCTGTGTCTCTGTGTGTGTGTCTCTCTGTGTGTCTCTCTCTCTCTCTGTGTCTCTTTGTCTCTGTGTGTCTCTGTGTGTGTCTCTGTGTCTCTGTGTGTGTCTCTGTGTGTCTCTCTCTCTCACTGTATGTCTCTTTGTCTATGTGTGTCTCTGTGTCTCTGTGTGTGTCTCTGTGTGTCTCTCAGTGTCTCTGTGTGTGTCTCTGTGTGTGTCTCTGTGTGTGTGTCTCTCTCTGTGTCTCTGTCTCTCTGTGTGTCTCTGTGTCTCTGTGTGTCTCTATGTGTCATTGTGTGTGTCTCAGTGTCTCTGTGTCTCTGTATGTCTCAGTGTCTCTGTGTGTGTCTCTCTCTCTATCTCTCTGTCTGTCTCTGTCTCTCTGTCTCTCTCTCTGTGTCTCTCTGTCTCTCTCTCTCTGTGTCTCAGTGTCTCTCTATGTCTCTGTGTGTCTCTGTGTGTCGTCTCTCTCTCTCTGTGTCTCTGTGTCTGTCTCTTTCTGTGTCTCTCTGTGTCTCCCTGTCTCTCTCTCTGTGTCTCCCTGTCTCTCTCTCTGTCTCTCTCTGTGTCTCTGTGTGTATCTCTGTGTGTCTGTGTCTCTGTCTCTCTATGTGTGTGTCTCTCTCCTGCCCCCCTCTCTGTGTCTGTGTGTCTCTCTGTCTCTATCTGTGTGTCTCTCTGTCTCTCTGTGACTCCCTCTCTGTGTCTCCCTCTGTGTGTCTCTCTGTCTCTCTCTGTGTCTCTCTGTCTCTATCTGTGTCTCTGTCTCTCTGTGTGTCTCTTGACTTTCAAACAACTTTTATTGCCGCCAGCAGCAAAAAGCACTGGAGGCGATTTCAACATGAAATAAAGTCACCAGCAAACAAATGAAAACAAACGCTACGAAATCGACGCGCTGTGGAGCTAAAAGCACCGCGCACAACACAAAGGAAAAGTCACGTGGTTGTGTTGTCATCGCGCACGCCATGGTGACGAGTTTGTGTCTCTGTGTCTCCCTCTGTGTCTCTCTGTGTCTCTCTGTGTGTCTGTGTGTCTCTGTGTGTCTGTGTGTCTCTGTGTGTCTGTGTGTCTGTGTGTCTGTGTGTCTCTCTGTGTCTCTGTGTGTCTCTGTGTGTCTCTGTGTGTCTCCCTGTGTCTCTGTGTCTCTCTCTGTGTCTCTGTGCGTCTCTGTGTGTCTCTGTGTCTCCCTCTGTGTCTCTCTGTGTCTCTCTGTGTGTCTGTGTGTCTCTGTGTCTCTGTGTGTCTCTCTGTGTCTCTGTGTGTCTCTCTGTGTCTCTGTGTGTCTCTGTGTGTCTCTCTATGTCTCTGTGTGTCTCTTTGTGTCTCTGTGTGTGTCTCTGTGTGTCTCTGTGTGTCTATCTGTGTCTCTGTGTGTCTCTCTGTGTCTCTGTGTGTCTCTCTCTGTGTGTGTCTCTGTGTCTCTCTGTGTCTCTCTGTGTCTCTGTGTGTCTCTGTGTCTCTGTGTGTCTCTCTGTGTCTCTCTGTATGTCTGTGTGTCTCTGTGTCTCTGTGTGTCTCTGTGTTTCTCTGTGTCTCTGTGTGTCTCTGTGTCTCTCTGTGTCTTTCTGTGTCTCTGTGTGTCTCTCTGTGTCTCTGTGTGTCTCTGTGTCTCTCTGGGTCTCTGTGTGTCTCTCTGTCTCTGTCTCCCTCTGTGTCTCTGTGTGTCTCTGTGTGTCTCTCTGTGTGTCTCTCTGTGTCTCTGTGTGTCTCTCTGTGTCTCTGTGTGTGTCTCTGTGTGTCTCTGTGTGTCTCTGTGTGTGTCTCTGTGTGTCTCTCTGTGTCTCTGTGTGTGTCTCTGTGTGTCTCTCTGTGTCTCTGTGTGTCTCTCTGTGTGTCTCTGTGTGTGTCTCTGTGTGTCTCTCTGTGTCTCTGTGTGTCTCTGTGTGTCTCTCTGTGTGTGTCTCTGTGTGTCTCTCTGTGTGTCTCTGTGTGTCTCTGTGTCTCTGTGTGTCTCTGTGTGTCTCTCTGTGTCTCTGTGTGTGTCTCTGTGTCTCTGTGTCTCTGTGTGTCTCTCTGTGTCTCTGTGTGTGTCTCTGTGTGTCTCTCTGTGTGTCTCTGTGTCTCTCTGTGTCTCTGTGTATCTCTGTGTGTCTCTGTGTGTCTCTGTGTGTCTCTGTGTGTCTCTCTGTGTGTCTCTGTCTCTCTCTGTGTCTCTTTGTGTCTCTCTGTGTCTCTCTGTGTCTCTGTGTGTGTGTCTCTGTGTCTCTCTCTGTGTCTCTGTGTGTCTCTGTGTGTGTCTCTGTGTCTCTCTGTGTGTCTCTGTGTTTCTCTGTATGTCTCTCTGTGTCTCCTTGTCTCTCTCTGTCTATGTGTCTCTGTGTGTCTCTCTGTGTCTCTGTGTGTCTCTCTGTGTCTCTGTGTGTCTGTGTGTCTCTGCGTCTCTGTGTGTCTCTGTGTGTCTCTCTGTGTCTCTCTGTCTCTCTGTGTCTCTGTGTGTCTCTGTGTGTCTCTGTGTCTCTCTGTGTCTCTCTGTCTCTGTCTCCCTCTGTGTCTCTGTGTGTCTCTGTGTGTCTCTCTGTGTCTCTCTCTGTGTCTCTGTGTGTCTCTCTGTGTCTCTGTGTGTGTCTCTGTGTCTCTCTCTGTGTCTCTGTGTTTCTCTGGTGTCTCTCTGTGTCTCCCTGTCTCTGTGTTTCTCACTCTGTGTCTCTCTGTGTCTCTGTGTGTCTCTCTGTGTCTCTCTGTGTCTCTCTGTTTCTCTGTGTGTGTGTCTCTCTCTACTGCCCCCCTCGCTGTGTCTGTGTGTCTTTCATTTTTGTGTGTCTCTCTGTCTCTATCTGTGTCTCCCTCTGTGTCTCTGTGTGTCTCTCACTGTGTCTCTGTCTATATCTGTGTCTTTCTCTCTCTGTCCCTCTCTGTCTCACTCTGTGTCTCTGTATGTGTGTCTTTCTGTCTCTATCTGTGTGTCACTGTCTCTCTGTGTCTCCCTCTCTGTGTCTCTGTCTCTCTCTGTGTCTCCCTCTGTGTGTCTCGCTGTCTCTGTCTCTGTCTGTGTCTCTATCCCTCTCTGTCTCACTCTGTGTCTCTGTGTGTGTCCATCTGTCTCTGTCTGTGTCTGTGTGTGTGTGTCCCTCTGTGTCTCTCTGTGTCTCCCTCTCTGTGTGTCTCTGTGTGTGTCTCTCTGTCTCTCTGTGTGTCTCTGTCTCTATCTGTGTCTCTCTCTCTGTCTCTGTCTGTGTCTCTCTCTGTCCCTTTCTGTCTCTCACTCTGTGTCTGTGTGTGTGTCTGTGTGTGTGTCTGTGTGTGTGTCTGTGTGTGTTTGTGTCTGTGTGTGTGTGTGTCTGTGTGTGTGTCTGTGTGTGTCTGTGTGTGGTGTGTCTGTGTGTGTGTCTGTGTGTGTGTCTGTGTGTGTTTGTGTCTGTGTGTGTGTGTGTCTGTGTGTGTGTCTGTGTGTGTGTGTCTGTGTCTGTGTGTGACTGTGTGTGTGTCTGTGTGTGTGTGTGTCTGTGTGTGTGTCTGTGTGTGTCTGTGTGTGTCTGTTTATGTGTATCTGTGTGTGTGTATGTGTGTGTGTCTGTGTGTGTGTGTGTCTGTGTGTGTGTGTCTGTGTGTGTGTGTGTCTGTGTGTGTTTCGCGTGGGGAGCGGTGGGTGTAGTGGTCAGCGCTACGCTGCGATATGAACCGGGCGAGCCGAGTTCAATTCTCGCTCACGGCCACCACCAACACCACCCAGTGACGATTATCTGAACCGGTCCCGGGCCCTCCCCTAGGCCGACTCAGCCTCAAATTGAGTACCTGGTGCGGTGTGTAGTGAACATCGCCACTGGAAAAGACAAAGGCGGCCGGGCGTGGTGCTGGCCACCCACCCCCTCTGTGTGTGACGTTTCTGGCCTTCATAGGTGCCCGCTAACAGCACTTGCCCCTACAGTCTGTTAAGGCTACACGGGGGATCTTTGTCTTTGGTGTCTGCGTGTGTCACACGGACACACCCTGCATAGGCGCGACTCGCTAACAGCCCTTGCCCCGACAGCCTGTCAGAGGCTACACGGGGGATCTTTGTCTGTGTCTTTATCACAGGCTCACCTTTCATAGGTGCTACTCGCTAACAGCCCTTGCCCCGATAGCCTGTCAGAGGCTACACTGGGGATCTTTGTCTGTGTCTTTATCACTGGCTCACCCTTCATAGGTGCTGCTCGCTAACAGCACTTGCCCCGACAGCCTGTCAGAGGCTACACGGGTGATCTTTGTCTTTGGTGTCTGCGTGTGTCACACGGACACACCCTTCATAGGTGCTGCTCGCTAACAGCACTTGCCCCTGCAGCCTGTCAGAGGCTACACGGGGGATCTTTGTCTGTGTCTGTATCACAGGCTGACCTTTCATAGGTGCTACTCGCTAACAGCACTTGCCCCGACAGCCTGTCAGAGGCTACACGGGGGATCTTTGTCTGTGTCTTTATCACAGACTCAACTTTCATAGGTGCTGCTCGCTACTAACAGCACTTGCCCCGACAGCCTGCCAGAGGCTACACGGGTGATCTTTGTCTTTGGTGTCTGCGTGTGTCACACAGACACACCCTTCATAGGTGCTGCTCGCTAACAGCACTTGCCCCTGCAGCCTGCCAGAGGCTACACGGGGGATCTTTGTCTGTGTCTGTGTGTGAGGTGCTCGCGAACAGCACTTGCCCCTGTAGCCTGCCAGAGGCTACACGGGGATCTTTGTCTTTGTCTTTATCTGTGTCTTCGTGTGTGTAGTGGGACCAGCGGGTCAGTGCTGCGCGGCCACCGACACCGCTGACGATCATCAGAACCCGTCCTGGGACCTCCCCTAGGTCGACTCAGCCTCAAATGAGAAACCGGTGTAGCGGTGTGTAGAGTGGTGGTGGTCGAGGGGGGGGGGGGCGTCCCAACGCAGACGAAACCCACGAGCCTCATGGACAAGACCCGTGGAAGTTCGTGCCCGGCACGTGAGAAGCCGACACCGCCGCCGCTGCTGAACGCCGTCGCGATGGCTGTGATGGTGGCGGTGATGGTGGTGATGATGGTGGTGATGGTGGTGATGGTGGTGATGGTGATGCCGCTGAGGCCGTTTGACACCGCCTCCGTCTCTGCCCGACAGGTGAGTTCACGGCGGCCAGGTGAGCCGGGTGGCGAGGAGATGTTGACTACCTCGCCTGGTACGCAGGAGGTCGTGGGTTCGATCCTGATCCTGACGATGCCTGCTGCTGTATATTTGGAGTCTGCGTCTTTCTCTCATCATCATCACGGTGGCTAGGAGATGTTGACTACCTCGCCTGGTATACAGGAGGTCGTGGGTTCTATCCTGATCCTGACGCCTGCTGCTGCTGCATATTTGGAGTCTGTGTCTGTCTCTCGTCATCATCACGGTGGCTAGGAGATGTTGACTACCTCGCCTGGTATACAGGAGGTCGTGGGTTCTATCCTGATCCTGACGCCTGCTGCTGCTGCTGTATATTTGGAGTCTGCGTCTCTCTCATCATCATCATCATCACGGTGGCTAGGAGATGTTGACTACCTCGCCTGGTACGCAGGAGGTCGTGGGTTCGATCCTGACCCTGACGATGCCTGCTGCTGTATATTTGGAGTTTGCGTCTCTCATCATCATCACGATGGCTATGAGATGTTGACTACCTCGCCTGGTATACAGGAGGTCGTGGGTTCTATTATAACCCTGACGATGCCTGCTGCTGCTGTATATTTGGAGTCTGCGTCTCTCTCATCATCATCATCACGATGGCTAGGAGATGTTGACTACCTCGCCTGGTGTGCAGGAGGTCGTGGGTTCTATCCTGATCCTGACGCCTGCTGCTGCTGTATATTTGGAGTCTGTGTCTCTCTCTCATCATCATCATCACGGTGGCTAGGAGATGTTGACTACCTCGCCTGGTGTGCAGGAGGTCGTGGGTTCGATTCTAACCCTGACGCCTGCTGCTGCTGTATATTTGGAGTCTGTGTCTGTCTCTCGTCATCATCACGGTGGCTAGGAGATGTTGACTACCTCGCCTGGTACGCAGGAGGTCGTGGGTTCGATCCTGAGCCTGACGATGCCTGCTGCTGTATATTTGGAGTATGTGTCTCTCTCTCATCATCATCATCACGGTGGCTAGGAGATGTTAACTACCTCGCCTGGTGTGCAGGAGGTCGTGGGTTCTATCCCGACCCTGATGCCTGCTGCTGCTGCTGCTGTATATTTGGAGTCTGCGTCTCTCTCATCATCATCATCACGGTGGCTGGGAGATGTTGACTACCTCGCCTGGTGTACAGGAGGTCGTGGGTTCTATCCTGATCCTGACGCCTGCTGCTGCTGCTGTATATTTGGAGTCTGCGTCTCTCTCTCTCTCCCCGTGGTCGCGTTGATTTAGTTTTTTCTCTCGGTGTCCTCCACCGGTTGTCCCCTCCACATGTTTTTTAAGAAGCAAGCGTGTTCGAGATCATATTCTTAGGGTTTTTTCGGTAAAGTCACGTAGGTAAAAAAATTAAAAATTAAATTCATAAAAGTAAAATAAAAACAAAATAAAAATCACGACGTTTCGGAGGCAACACAAGCGTCCGTCTTCAGGTGGAGCCGTCACAGCACGATAGCTGTATCAAGTAAATGAGAAATTCCCAGAAAGCAGTCCTTGTATATATACTGGGAGGAGCCAAGGTAGTCCCTGGTATGTTCGAGATCATTCACATGATTTTGCTGCATTGAATGTCCGAACGATGGAGCCCGTTTCGCCGAGCCGCCCTTATTGATGGCCAGTTCGCTCCCTGGTGGTGGTGGTGGTGATGGTGGTGGAGCTGGTGGTGGTGGTGCTGGTGGTGCTGGTGGTGATGGTGCTGGTGGTGATGGTGGTGATGATGGTCATGGTGGTGATGATGGTCATGGTGGTGATGGTGGTGCTGGTGGTGGTGGTGATGATGGTCATGGTGGTGATGGTGGTGGTGGTACTGGTGGTGGTGCTGGTGATGGTGCTGCTGGTGGTGGTGATGGTGATGATGATGTTGATGATGGTGCTGCTGGTGGTGGTGCTGGTGGTGATGGTGGTGATGATGGTCATGGTGGTGATGGTGGTGGTGGTACTGGTGGTGGTGATGGTG
>WFAB01002803.1:0-12500 GCA_018977245.1 Lethenteron camtschaticum | reverse complement strand
TGATGTTGGTGGTGATGCTGGTGATGATGATGATGGTGGTGATGTTGGTGGTGATGATGGTGGTGGTGGTGGGGGCCGTGGTTTGCTCAGCTGTGGCCACGAGACAAAGTTGAAGTTCCGGTTCAGAGGCAGCGAGTGTCGGAGTCTCCCCCGACGACGACGCGAGTTTAATTCCTCGCGATGGTTGCTAAGGAGAGGCTGCGGATTGCGTCATCGTTGACTCTGTTGTTGTGTTTGAATTGTTGTGAAACCCCATACTGTCTACACTATACACTACTATACACTCGTATACACTACACTATACACTACACTATACACTACTATACACTATTATACACTATACTATACACTACACTATACATTATACTATACATTACTATACACTACACTATACACTACTATACACTACTATACACTATACTATACACTACTATACACTACACTATACACTACAATATACACTACACTATACATTACTATACACTACACTATACACTACTATACACTACACTATACACTACACTATACACTACTATACACTATTATACACTATACTATACACTACACTATACATTATACTATACATTACTATACACTACACTATACACTACTATACACTACTATACACTATACTATACACTACTATACACTACACTATACACTACAATATACACTACACTATACATTACTATACACTACACTATACACTACTATACACTACACTATACACTACACTATACACTACAATATACACGACAGTATACATTACTATACACTACTATACACTACAATATACACTACTATACACTAATATACACTACACTATACTATACACTACTATACACTACTATATACTACACTATACACTACACTATACATTACTATACATTACTATACACTACAATATACACTACACCATACATTACTATACACTACACTATATACTACACTATACACTAGACTATACACTGCACTATACACCACTATACACTACACTACTATACACTACACTATACACTACCATACACTACACTATACACTACCATACACTACAACATACACTGCTATACACTACGCTATACACTACACCATACACAACTATACACTACACTACACACTACTATACAATACACTATACATTACTATACACTACGCTATACACTACACCATACACCACACTACTATACACTACACTATACACTACTGTACACTACACTATACACTACACTGCACTATACACTACAATACACCACTATACACTATACTATACATCTACACTATACACTACTATACACTACACTATACACTACTATACACTACACTATACACTACACTATACACTACTATACACTACACTACACACTACACTACACTATACAACACAATACACTACTGTACACTACGCTATACACTACACCATACACTACACTATACACTACACCATACACTACTAAACACTACACTATACACTACACTACACACTACTATACACTACGCTATACACTACTATACACTGCACTACACACTACTATACACTACACCATACACAACACTACACTATACACTACACTATACACTACACACTACTATACACTACACTATACACTACTATACACTACACCATACACAACACTACACTATACACTACACTATACACTACACACTACTATACACTGCACTACACACTACTATACACTACACCATACACAACACTACACTATACACTACACTATACACTACACCATACACCACACTACTATACGCTGCCGTCACCCGTCACGAATTGGCCACGTTTCGTCGGACAAACCTCCTCGGCCAAATTGGCCGCATAGTGCGGCGGCCATGACAGCTTTAACGACACGTGACACATTGACGTCCACGCGGAAGTTCAAGTTCAAAGTTCATGTATCAGGTATAGCCCTGTGAGCCATTCGGCTCTTGAATCGGGTGCAACCGCAACAATCAAAAAAACAAAAACATGAACAAGAAAACATCTTAAAGTGAATATGTGACTGAGTGCAAACAGAAAATCCAAGAAAAGACTGCAACATGTTGCAGAAAAAATAATCACCGTACGGCCGCCACTACCGCCACTACCGCCACTACCGCCACTGCCGCCACTGCCGCCACTACCGCCACTACCGCCACTGCCGCCACTGCCGCCACTACCGCCACTACCGCCACTACAGTCACTACCGCCACTACCGCCACTACCGCCACTGCCGCCACTGCCGCCACTGCCGCCACTGCCGCCACTGCCGCCACTATCGCCACTACCGCCACTACCGCCACTACCGCCACTACAGTCACTACCGCCACTGCGCACTACCGCCACTACAGTCACTACCGCCACTACCGCCACTACCGCCACTGCCGCCACTGCCGCCACTGCCGCCACTGCCGCCACTACCGCCACTGCGCCACTACCGCCACTATCGGCACTACCGCCACTACCGCCACTACCGCCACTGCCGCCACTACCGCCACTACCACCACTACCGCCACTATCGCCACTGCTGTTACGCGTCAAACGGAAGCGTTCGTTGTTGAAACTGCAGCAGCAGCAGCAACTGCAGCAGCAGCAACTGCAGCAGCAGCAGCAACTGCAGCAGCAGCAGCAACTGCAGCAGCAGCAACTGCAGCAGCAGCAACTGCAGCAGCAACTGCAGCAGCAGCAGCAGCAACATGCAGCAGCAGCAATTTCAGCAGCAGCAAACTGCAGCAGCAACTGCAGCAGCAGCAACTGCAGCAGCAGCAGCAACTGCAGCTCCCTTTGATGCTGTTAATCCTGCATAATGCACATGCATATGTAGTACTAATCACATTCCTGCATTTCCCATAAATATGCTAAATTCCTCTTGATATGCAAATTCCTTTGTCAAGGCGCCCAGCTTATATATATGCTCCAAGCTCGTGTGCTGTTTCATTCAGACTCTGTCACCTCGACGGACCTGGTTTTCACCTGAGGACGGCTGCTTGCGTTGTGGCCGAATCGTCGTGAGAATAATTTTATAATGTTTTATTTTTATTATTTTATGACTTCCCTTCTACGTGACTTTACCGAAAGAACCAAGTAGATGTTGAAGGGTCCTTTGTGTGATTTCAAGCGACAACTTCCCGGTCGAGGAAGTAGCGCTACTGCCGCCACTACTGCTACGCATCAAACGGAAGCGTTCGTTGTTGAAGGGCCCTTTGTGTGATTTCAAGGGCACCCTTTGGGTGGTTTCAAGCGACGACTTCCCGGTCGAGGAAGTACCGATACCACCGCCACAACGACTACGCGTCAAACCGAAACGTTTGTTAATTAAGGGACCCTTTGTGTGATTTCAAGGGCCCCTTTGTGTGATTTTAAAGGGCCCTTCTGCCTGACTTGAAGCGATAACGGGGCGACGTTATTGAGGTTATCCCACCTGACCCAACGCCTGCGGTGAAGGGAAGCTACTATACACTACACTATACACTACTATACACTACTATACACTACACTATATACTACTATACACTACAATATACACTACTATACACTACACTATACACTACTATACACTACTGTACACTACACCATACACTACCATACACTACACTATATACAACACTATACACTACACTATACACTACACTATACACTACTATACACTACACTATACACTACTATACACTACACTATATACTACACTATACACTACACTACGCCATACACTACACTATACACTACTATACACTACGCTATACACTACACCATACACTACTATACACTATACACTACCATACACTACACTCTACACTACACTATACACTACTATACACTACGCTATACACTACACCATACACTACTATACACTACGCTATACACTACACCATACACTACTATACACTACACTATACACTACACTACACACTACACTATACACTACTATACACTACACTATACACTACACTATACACTACACTTGAAGCGAAGACGTGGCGACGTTATTGAGGTTATCCACACGACCCAACGCCTTGCGGTGAAGGGGAAGCGGGCGATCGTTTTCTCTCCACGATCGCAAAAGTCCCGCTAACCGCCACTACGACTGCAACGCGTTAAAGTGAAGCATTCATTGTTTAAGGGCCCCTTTGCGTGATTTCAAGGGCCTCTTATGCGTGATTTCAAGGCTCCATTTGCGTGATTTCAAGGCTCCATTATGCGTGATTTGAAGGCCCCCTTGGCATGATTTCAAGGCTCTATTATGCGTGATTTCAAGGTCCCCTTTGCGTGATTTCAAGGTCCCCTTGGCATGATTTCAAGGCTCCATTATGCGTGATTTCAAGGGCCAGTTTGCGTGATTTCAAGGCCCCCGTCGCGTGATTTCAAGGCTCCCTTATACGTGATTTCAAGGCTCCCTTCGCGTGATTTCAAGGCTCCCTTATGCGTGATTTCAAGGGCCAGTTTGTGTGATTTCAAGGCCCACTTATGTGTGATTTCAAGGGCCAGTTTGCGTGATTTCAAGGCTCCCTTCGCGTGATTTCGAGGCCCCCTTATACGTGATTTCAAGGTCCCCTTGGCATGATTTCAAGGCCCACTTATGTGTGATTTCAAGGGCCAGTTTGCGTGATTTCAAGGCTCCCTTCGCGTGATTTCGAGGCCCCCTTATACGTGATTTCAAGGCTCCCTTCGCGTGATTTCAAGGCTCCCTTATGCGTGATTTCAAGGCTCCCTTTGCGTGATTTCAAGGGCCAGTTTGTGTGATTTCAAGGCCCACTTATGTGTGATTTCAAGGCCCACTTATGCGTGATTTCAAGGGCCAGTTTGCGTAATTTCAAGGCCCCCTTTTGCGTGATTTCAAGGTCCCCTTATACGTGATTTTAAGGTCCCCTTATACGTGATTTTAAGGTCCCTTTTGCGTGATTTCAAGGTCCCCTTATACGTGATTTCAAGGCCCCCTTATACGTGATTTTAAGGTCCCCTTATACGTGATTTCAAGGCCCCTTTGGCGTGATTTCCGGTTTCGTGGGAGACGCCTAGGTCGACTCGGCCTAAAAATAATAAAAGATGAGTACCTGGTGCGGTGTATAAGCATCGCCACTGGGGGAGACAAAGGCGGCCGGGCGTGATGCTGGCCACCCATATGTGCTCGCTACACGCTACGAACAGCGAGTCCGATTCCAACTCACGGCCAACACCACTGACGATTATCTGAACCGGTCCTGGGCCTCCCCTGGGTCGACTCAGCCTCAAATGAGTACCTGGTGCGGTGTGTAGTAAACATAACCACTGAGAGAGACAAAGGCGGCCGGGCGTGGTGCTGGCCACCCACCACCTCATGCGCCACAGTGCCGGTAGCCTTCATAGGTACTCGCTAACAGCACTTGCCCCTACAGTTTGTTACAGGCTACACGGGGGATCTTTGTCTTTTGTCTTTGTGCTGTGTGTGCACGTTGTGTGAACGTTGTGTGAACGTTGTGTGAACGTATGTTGCACTTCTTTCGCACCGTACGTAGCCAAGAGGTGCGGGGGAGGACAACAAACTACATCAACAACAGGCAGTTCGAAAGAAATGCGCTCTCAATGTAGTATAGTGGTGTAGTGTATAGCATAGTGTAAAGTGCAGTGTATAGTAGTGTATAGTGTAGTGTATAGTGCAGTGTAAAGTGTAGTGTAAAGTGCAGTGTATAGTGTAGTGTGTAGTGTATAGTGTTGTGTAAAGTGCAGTGTATAGTAGTGTATAGTGTAGTGTATAGTAGTGTATAGTGTAGTGTATAGCAGTGTATAGTAGTGTATAGTAGTGTAGTGTATAGTGTAGTGTATAGTAGTGTATAGTGTAGTGTAAAGTGCAGTGTATAGTAGTGTATAGTGTAGTGTATAGTAGTGTATAGTGT
Source organism: Lethenteron camtschaticum (assembly GCA_018977245.1). Lineage (NCBI taxonomy): Eukaryota > Metazoa > Chordata > Hyperoartia > Petromyzontiformes > Petromyzontidae > Lethenteron > Lethenteron camtschaticum. The sequence continues at coordinate 6,641 of WFAB01002803.1, read as the reverse complement.
CGTGTATAGTGTAGTGTATAGTGTAGTGTATAATAGTGTATAGTGTAGTGTATAGTGTCGTGTATAGTAGTGTATAGTGTAGTGTATAGTGTAGTGTATAGTGTAGTGTATAGTAGTGTATAGTGTAGTGTATAGTGTAGTGTATAGTAGTGTATAGTGTCGTGTATAGTGTCGTGTAAAGTGCAGTGTATAGTGTAGTGTATAGTAGTGTATAGTGTAGTGTATAGTGTAGTGTATAGTAGTGTATAGTGTAGTGTATAGTGTAGTGTAAAGTGCAGTGTATAGTAGTGTATAGTGTAGTGTATAGTAGTGTATAGTGTCATGTATAGTAGTGTATAGTGTAAAGTGTAGTGTATAGTAATGTATAGTGTAGAGTATAGTGTAGAGTATAGTGTAGTGTATAGTGTAGTGTATAGTAGTGTCATGTATAGTGCCGTGTAAAGTGCAGTGTATAGTGTAGTGTATAGTGCAGTGTATAGTAGTGTACAGTGTAGTGTATAGTGTAGTGTAAAGTGCAGTGTATATTAGTGTATAGTGTAGTGTATAGTGTAGTGTATAGTAGTAGTGTGTAGTTTATAGTGCAGCGTATAGTGTAGTGTATAGTAGTGTATAGTGTAGTGTATAGTGTAGTGTATAGTGTAGTGTATAGTGTAGTGGTGGTAACAGCAACTGGTACATGGCAGAGCGTGTTCACAGCTCAATCATGGGATACATTTTAGCCCCCGTATCACAGTGTGACAAATACGAATAGACGTGTACCCTTTCTGGCAAACACAAAGGGAGTTTATAATTGCTTTTTTACCCTTCTATCTGGCAACAAAACTGACACCTTTTTTACGAGGAGTCATGTTTGCATAGACCACAATACCTGCGGTCGGAATGCAAACAAAAAACACAACTCTGATAATGTTTGCACTGTCCTTGAAGTTGATTGGTCCACACCCGAGACAGCTTTCCTTAGAGCCTAGTCTCACATGGTGTTGGACCAGATGATGCCAAAAGGCGCACAACTCAAAGACAATGCACCATCAGAGTATGAGAGCTCGGGGTGAAGCATTTACACCATTGGAACCTCCTTTGTCAGTAGAAAAATATGATAATTGTTTTTTTACCCTTTGATCTGGCAACAAAACTGACACCTTTTTTACGAGGAGTCATGTTTGCATAGACCACAATACCTGCAACCATAATGCAAACAAAAAACACAAATCTGATAATAATATGCACTGTCCTTGAAGTTGATTGGTCCACACCCGAGACAGCTTTCCTCAGAGCCCTAGTCTCACATAATGCTGGACCAGATGAGGCCAAAATGTCTACAAGGGGAGTTGTGTTAAGATGGTCAAAGACCAAAATGGAAGCCTTTTGAAAGGAATCAAGTTACTGCATTAACTACGCACGCCTCAATAACGGCCCCTGACATTGCTTCAAGCTTCAAGTCACGTAAGACCCTTGAAATCACGCAAAGGCCCTTAAACAACAAAAAATGCAGTTTGACGAGTTGTAGTAGCCGTAGTAATAGTTGGGTTTTCACGACCAATTTTATCCGTAATCGACTATACTATACACTACACTACACACTACTATACACTACTATACACTACACTATACACTACTATACACTCTACTATACACTATACACGACACTATACACTACTATACACTACACTATACACTACACCACTATACTAAACACTACACTATACACTACTATACACTACACTATACACTACACTATACACTACTATACACTACTATACACTACACTATACACTACTATACACTACTATACACTACACTACACACTACTATACACTACTATACATTACACTACACACTACTATACACTACTATACACTACTATACACTACACTACACACTACTATACACTACTATACACTACTATACACGACACTCTACACTACTATACACTCTACTATACACTATACACGACACTATACACTACTATACACTACACTATACACTACACCACTCTACTATACACTACACTATACACGACACTCTACACTACTATACACTCTACTATACACTATACACGACACTATACACTACTATACACTACACTATACACTACACCACTATACTATACACTACTATACACTACACTATACACTACTATACACTACACTATACACTACACCACTATACTATACACTACACTATACACTACTATACACTACACTATACACTACACCACTCTACTATACACTACACTATACACTACTATACACTACACTATACACTACTATACACTACACTACACTATACACTACTATACACTACACTATACACTACTATACGGGCTTTTTGAAGGAGGGGAGGGGTGGGTCATGTAAAGGTCAATGTGGTTAAACCCGCCACGGCCAATTTGGTGATGGCTTTGGCCCGCGAAACAGAACGTTGGCCAAAGAGGGGTGGTCAAATCAAGAGCTTTGAAGCTAAATTTCGATTTAAAGCTTTCGTGACTGCAGGGATTCATCTTCTTGGTTCTTTGGGTAAAGTCATCACGTAGAAGGGAAATAATAAAATAATACAAATAAAACATTACAAAATACAATTTAAAGTTTTCGTGACTGCAGGGATTCATCTTCTTGGTTCTTTGGGTAAAGTCATCACGTAGAAGGGAAATAATAAAATAATACAAATAAAACATTATAAAATACAATTTAAAGCTTTCGTGACTGCAGGGATTCATCTTCTTGGTTCTTTCGGTAAAGTCGCGTAGAAGGGAAATAATAAAATAATAAAAATAAAACATAATAAAATCAAGTAAGAGAAATTCCAAGAAAACAGTCCTTGTATATATATAATTTCTCTTACTTGATACAGCTATGTGTTGCCTCCGAAACGTCGTGATTTTTATTTTATTTTTATTTTACTTTTATTAATTTTTATTTAACTTTTAATAATTTTAATTTTTTTTACCTACATGGTAACTTTACCGAAAAAAACCCCCCCTAAGAATATGAATCCTTGCAGTCACGAAAGCTTCAAATTTAGAAATGATTCATATTCATATCGATTCTTCACCACGACCGCCCTGAGAATGTGGAAGTCTGAACCAGCCCAACGCACCCCCCTCTATCCGGACATCCTCTCCGCTTCACGAGTCACCGACAGGTGACCTCCCAGCAGAGGTCGCAAACGGGTTTTGATTCCTAACCCGTACCCGGCCGCACCAGGGTCGCAAACTCTCCCACTCACTCACTCACCCACCCACTAATTCATCTACTCACTCACCCACCCACTCACCCACTCACTCACCCACTCACTCACACACTCACTCACACACCCACCCACTCACTCACTCACCCACTCACTCACCCACTCACTCACTCACTCACCCACCCACTCACTCACTCACTCACCCACCCACCCACTCACTCACCCACTCACTCACTCACTCACCCACTCACGAACTCACTCACTCACCCACTCACTCACCCACGCACCCACTTACTCACCCACCAACCAGAGGTCGCAAACGGGTTTTGATTCCTTACCCGTACCCGGCCGCACCAGGGTCGCAAACTCTCCCACTCACCCACTAATTCAGCTACCCACTCACTGACCCACTCACTTATCCACCCACTCACGAACTCACTCACTCACCCACTCACAAACTCACTCACCCACGCACCCACTTACTCACCCACCAACCAGAGGTCGCAAACGGGTTTTGATTCCTTACCCGTACCCGGCCGCACCAGGGTCGCAAACTCTCCCACTCACTCACTCACCCACCCACAAATTCATCTACTCACTCACCCACCCACTCACTCACTCACCCACCAATTCAGCGACTCACCCACTCACTCACCCACCCACTCACCCACTCACTCACCCACTCATCACCCACTCACCCACGCACCCACTTACTCACCCACCAACCAGAGGTCGCAAACGGGTTTTGATTCCTTACCCGTACCCGGCCGCACCAGGGTCGCAAATGGCTACCCGTACCCGGCCGGGTACGGGTACCCGTTCCCTACCCGTGCCCTACCCGAAATGAGTGACAAACGGTGACTCACCAGTGACTCACGGCCTACCCGTACCCGTACCCGGCCGCACCAGGGTCGCAAACGGGTACCCGTACCCGTACCCGGCCGGGTACGGGTAGCCAGGTATCGGGTAGGGTACGGGTATCGGGTACCCGGTTGCGACCTCTGGGATGAAGCCACGTTGCAGGCGCGGGTGGGTTGATTCTAGGATCTTGAATTGTGAGAAGAGACAAGACGTTGGGAAATGAGTGACAAACGGTGACTCACCAGTGACTCACGGCCTACCCGTACCCGTACCCGGCTGGGTACGGGTAGCCAGGTATCGGGTAGGGTACGGGTATCAGGTACCCTGACGACCGCCGTGTGACCGTAAGCTCGACCCCCGGTTCATCGTCGTCGTTTGTGATTCCACATTAACCCCCCTCCCCTCCACCGTCGCGGACATTTCCAGATATGTCGCCCCTCTCCACCCCCCCCCCCCTTCTCTCTATCTGTACGTGTGTGTCTGTGTGTGTGTGTCTGTGTGTGTCTGTGTGTGTGTCTATGTGTGTGTGTCTGTCTGTGTGTGTCTGTGTGTGTGTGTCTGTGTGTGTCTGTGTGTGTGTGTCTGTGTGTCTGTCTGTGTGTGTGTCTGTGTGTGTCTGTGTGTGTGTGTCTGTCTGTGTGTGTGTGTCTGTGTGTGTGTGTCTGTGTGTGTGTCTGTGTCTGTGTGTATCTGTCTGTGTGTGTCTGTGTGTGTGTCTGTGTGTGTGTGTCTGTGTGTGTCTGTGTGTGTTTGTGTGTGTGTGTGTGTCTGTGTGCGTCTGTGTGTGTGTGTCTGTGTGTGTGTCTGTGTCTGTGTGTGTCTGTCTGTGTGTGTCTGTGTGTGTGTGTCTGTGTGTGTGTCTGTGTCTGTGTGTGTCTGTCTGTGTGTGTCTGTGTGTGTGTCTGTGTGTCTGTGTGTGTGTGTCTGTGTGTGTCTGTCTGTGTGTGTGTGTCTGTGTGTGTCTGTGTGTGTGTCTGTGTGTCTGTGTGTGTCTGTGTGTGTGTCTGTGTCTGTGTGTGTGTCTGTGTGTCTGTGTGTGTGTGTCTGTGTCTCTGTGTGTGTGTGTGTGTGTCTGTGTGTGTCTGTGTGTGTATCTCTGTGACCTCCTGCCAGCGGGCGTTCGACACTTCACGTGGCCTCAAGGTGCACATGGCCTGGCACAAGCGTCGTGGTGACGTCACCGCCACTTAGTGGCGAATGGCGCTTGTTGTATCTGTGTGTGTGTGGGGAGCGGTGGGTGTAGCGGTTAGCGCTACGCTGCGCTTTGAACCCGGTGACCCTGGTTCGATCCGCGCTGGCGGCAAACACCGGTGACGATTATCTGAACCGGTCCTGGCCCTCCCTTAGGTCGACTCAGCCTCAAATTGAGTACATCGCCACGTGTGCCACAGTCCCGGACTTCATAGGTGCTACTCGCTAACGGCACTTGCCCCGAGAGTCGGTTAAGGCTACACGGGGGACCTTTGTCTGTGTTTGTTGAACCTCTTTCGCAACCGTAGCCAGCCGACCGTGCTCATTGGAGGTGCCAGAAAAAGCAGTTGCCAAGAAATGATTTCTCAATGTAGCATGGGGGTATAAGTGTGTGGTGGTGTAGTGTATAGTGTAGTGTATAGTGTAGTGTATAATGTAGTGTATAGTGTAGTGTATAGTGTAGTGTATAGTGTAGTGTATAGTGTGCTGTAGTGTATCGTGTAGTGTAGTGTATAGTGTATTGTATAGTGTATAGTGTAGTGTATAGTGTAGTGTATAGTGTAGTGTATAGTGTAGTGTATAATGTAGTGTATAGTGTAGTGTATAGTGTAGTGTATAGTGTAGTGTGTAGTGTAGTGTATAGTGTAGTGTACAGTAGTGTATAGTGTGCAGTAGTGTATCGTGTAGTGTATAGTGTAGTGTGTAGTGTAGTGTACAGTCGTGTAGTGTATAGTAGTGTAGTGTATAGTGTGCAGTAGTGTATCGTGTAGTGTATAGTGTGCAGTTGAGTAGAGTTTAATGTACAGAAGTGTTAGTGTATAGTAGTGTAGTGTATAGTGTAGTGTATAGTAGTGTATAGTGGTAGTGTATAGTGTAGTGTATAGTAGTGTGGTAGTGTATAGTGTAGTGTATGTAGTAGTGTATAGTTAGTGTAGTGTAGTGTATAGTGTAGTGTTATATGTAGGTATAGTGTAGTGTGTATAGTGTAGTGTAGTTATAGGGTGTAGTGTATAGTGTAGTGTATAGTGTTATAGGTGTTAGTGTAGTGTGTATAGTGTTGTGTAGTGTATAGTGTAGTGTATAGTGTGTGTATAGTGTAGTGTATATGGTGTAGTGTAGTGTATAGTGTGTTCTGTATAGTGTAGTGTATAGTGTGTGTATGTTGTAGTGTTATAGTGTTGTATGTAGTGTATAGGTGTGTGTAGTGTATAGTGTGCTGTAGTGTAGTGTATAGTGTAGTGTATAGTGTTAGTGTATAGTGTGTGTTAGTGTAGTGTTATAGTGTAGTGTATAGTGTAGTGTATAGTGTATGTGTAGTGTTATAGTGTAGTGTATAGGGTGTATAGTTAGTGTATTAGTGTAGGTGTATAGTGTAAGTGTAGTGTATAGTGTAGTGTAGTAGC